>BMAW01054336.1:852860-865268 GCA_019974015.1 Nephila pilipes
ATAGCCACACACACACACACACACACACACTACACACACACACACACACACACACACACACACACACACACACACACACACACACACACACACACACACACACACACACACTGACTTTAAAGTACGTGTAAACATGACATTATAATTAATTGACATTGGCTGTTAATAATCACAGAACCAATTCTTACAAGTCTATTAAATTCTTGGATGAGAAAGAAGCAATTTTACATTCAGTTTAAGAAAATCACTAGCGCAGTGCCGGCCTTTTCAGCAGAAGTGAAATAGAGATTTTTACATTTTTAAAATTGATAATGCAAGAAGTATAGCTTCGCCGTCCTAGCTACAGCAAAAGTGAGAGTATTTTAACTTGCTTCGAATTTATATAAAAGTATTTCCAGATCTCGTGGTAACTCACGGGGTGCAAGATGAAGATATTCTAAGTGACTTTGATGGCGTCTTTTAGCCTAGTAAGGATTATTGCATACAGGTTTGCGACTATGAGAAACACAAATTAAGCAGATTTTATTAGAGCGTGGTCACATAAATTAAAGGATAAGTTGGTAATGTATTAGAAAATAAGGATGAACTGTTTACTAATGCGTTATATATATATATATATAATAATAATAATAATAATAATAATGAAAAAAATAATAATACAAGATAATATTGTACTAGAAAAGATTTTTAAACCTTTTATCTTGTTCCATAATTTATTATGACTCGCATTTGTTGTTATCTTCCTCAATTACTACATTTAAGATTTCATCGTGCACACAATGGTTGACTGGAAAGAAATGTAGACATTTATGAATTCCATCTGATACCGAACACAAAAACAATGAAAGCCAAGTTCTGGCACATTGACAGAGACATTTCATGCATCTCACTCTCTTTATGTTTATTGAGGTAACATTTAATATAATATGTATTTTAGTCTCTCTGAGAGTATATCCAGCTATATTTAATGTATATCACGAGGATATTCCAAAAGTACCCTTTATATTAGGAAGTAGTAACTCATTGAAATACTTTCCGGGCACCGTGTGATGGTTTCCTTTTCTAGTAGTTCGAGTAGGACGCTTTTCTGACTTCCAAAAATGTCGCCGTAATTTCTTCCTGTTTCGCCCTTCTTTGAGGATAGATCGATGAAAATATTGTTTTATTTACTTGTTTCTCATGGCGTATAATAATGAAATCAAGTGTTCAGTACAATGACGGTGGCAACTTGACTCAAAATGTCGTCAACTCTGATGGACACCAATCAAATTTTATCGGCGTAATCTAAAACCAAAATTAATATAGAAACAATATAAATTTGTTTTGGCGCGTTCAGCGCAGATGGAAAACACACAATATTGACTCAAACTCATTGTATGCTTCTGTATTCAAATGTCTTTGTGAGCCCTCTCTGTATATATATAATACTAAATAGTAAGGTACAGAGTACTTGAATTTGGTAGATTAGATTTGCCCGCTGAAAGGATGAAGTATATGGATTAATTCTTCATGACCGTCATTTGTGTCATCAATACTTAGTAAACCATGACATGAACCTTTGAATACTATTCATTTTCTTTACAGCTCTAGGGATTGGCACTCACCTAATAGCTCAGGTACGTTGCCAAATAAGAGTGGTATCTCTGCAACCCTGCTTGCATATATGACGATCAACAGTTTTTCATTCTCAACAAAACCCCTATACAGGTATATCCTCTAGATTACTTTCTACAAATTAAGCCATCATCAATATTTTAGCGGGTGACACAATCTGTCTTTTCCCTACTTCTGACTATTCCTAAATCCAGAAAGGAGCAAAGGACGAGGTTTGCTCCATAGTGGGCAGTTTTGATTGCATTTTGAATTCTTAATTCCACCTGAGTTACTGTGAAATGCAATTCCATCAAAATAGAAATTTTTCTCCGAAAATGTTAACATCTTCTTTCAAAAGCAACAAGAGTAACGGATACTTGTTCTTCAATTGACAATTTGTCAGAAGCTTTTCTGATAAGTGTTCAACTCACCATAGAGAAGATGTTATTAACCATTGTATCCAATGGAAAGACAGAAACTGTACAGAAACAATTTCTAATAAATTTCACTAATCAGATGATTTCATGACTTCACCATGGTATCACTGTATATCCATGGTGTACCATTTGTTGTAAGATTACAGGAGATTGCCAAGATATTCCAGTGCAAAGTTCAATGATCATGAAAGAAGTTTCAATTGACAGGACGATCAACGACTTCAAAACCTATCAATCTGCTTTTTGCTTTCTAACCATTGTTGGCAGCATGATGTACCAACCCACTGTCGATAGTCTTGCTGCGATAGCGCAATGTCCTGGCACCTAGTCATCTTCAAGATTGTGGGGTGCCATTGGATGGGGACTTAGTGTCACCTGGTAATCCGAAGATCTGGACGACCACACGGCTTCTGGACTTACGGTATAGCCATGTCAGTTGTATGGCATATGAGCAATACGTAACTGAACGAAGTACAACATGTGTAAAAAGCCTACTCAAAAGAATGACATTGCGTTATGTAGATGAATGATATGAATTTGAAGGATTATATAGAAATGTTATATATTCTTAAATAAATATTCAGAATATAATGTTCAAGCATTAAACGTTTCAAATGATTGGAACTATACAATTGCTTTTTTTAAGCATTTTGATTGCCAGATTAATTTGTGTACATATAGTTGTGACACTAATATAAAGTTTAATATTAAGGTCAAGAAATGGAACGTCAGTTAATTCGCATTTCGAGACTCCACCTATGTATTACTGTCAGACAATGTCTGAAGAGATATAATTTTTTTGATAAATATTTTTAAAGGCTAAACTTTTCTTTTTAATGATGTACGTCCTTGAAAACATTATACATAATTTATTTCATTCAGCGTTATATTTATAATAATAAAATATAACTCTGAATGAATTACTTATGTGAGCATATTTATAACATTATAACACTGAATGAACAGTTCTTATAAACATATTTCATATATATATATATATGCGGGAGCTCGAGAGATGAAATTTTGGGTCATCATTTATTATTAATAATTTTATTCTTTTCATCCTCGCATTAATTTTTTATTTGGATTATTTGTGCAGATATTTTTGTATAATTTAATTCAATCTAATTTCTTCTAGATAAAGGTTTTTTTTTTCGTCGATAATTTTTTTCGTTGCTTTTCTCAGAAAGTTGCAGTGAATGATTATGTTGAATCGAAATTTTTCTCGTACGTTTTTTTTTTCGTAATGAAGGAATAAGTTAGATTCTATCAATGTCTTTCAGTATCAGCAACATTTATCTTCTATTTTCTGAAAACAAATTCATACTATTAGTCATTACAAGAAAAAAAATCTTTTTTCCCATTCTGATAAATTTCATTAATTCCTTCTTTTTCTGTAATTATAGCCAAGATAGTTATGACCTGAAAGTTCCAATATCGATGAATAATATGTTCTGGAAAAAAAACTTAAAGAAAAAATGTTTTAAAAAGGATTTAAAAATTATATAAAAACTAATTTAAAAAGAAAGCATTGCTGCTGGTCAAACTGTTGCAGAAAACATTTTCAAAATAGGTGAAGCAAAATGAATTACTTTCCTCGTTATCTCTTTCTTACATTCGTAATTAAAAAATTTTAAAATAATTTTAAGTTCTGAAGATTATTGAATCAATTAAATATTTATATAATATCAAAAAAAATGTCTGAAAGCATTTAAATATTCTTTCTCTACATATATAAGACGAAAAAATTTACGTTCTTTAGAAATTTCATAATAAATATTAATTACACACTTTGGTTTCAAACTCTTACAACAATTAATAAGATATTTACAAAATTAATGGGTCTATATGGGTCCGAAGACCTAACACATGATGTTCAAAATTTTTCGTAACTTTCTTTTTAAGAAAAAATTGCTAATCTATAAATTTGAAAAGAATTGTATTATGTAAATGTTTTTAATACTTGAATACAATTAGTTGTCAAATTACCAAAATGATCTGGTATAATTATTTGAGTTATCAACTTTCAAGTTTGGAAACTCGATACAGAACGTATTTTGAGATAGATGCATTTACATTTTTAATTACTGAATTTATATGAGATAAGGTGTAACTCAAATAATTTAAAATCCTCTAAATTTATAAGTTATGCATTCTTTTTCTTATTCATCTATGTTTTTATTAACACATGGAATAAATGTTAGTTATATATAAAGAGGACAAAAAATATTCTTAATGTACTTCTGAAAGTTGAAGATAGTTAAATGTCACTTCTGGTAATTTAAAATTAAACTCTTCTGGTTATTGTTTTTTCCCCTTCTTTTTCTCCTATCTTAACTTATATTTATTGTCGAAATTAAATGAAAACAGTTTCGAGAATCTTTAAACATGTGACATTCATATACAACATGAAATGGAATCTCGACTTTTTATCAAAATCAACCAAACCAATGCGTTCGATGTCTTTCTAATATATTTGAAATTGTAAAAGTCACCCTGAAATTTTTTAAATAATGAATCGAAATTGTATATAAAAAATAAAAACAAGAACAACTTAAATATTTTAATATATTTAATGGTAATGTAACGATTACCACTTATTTAAATAATTACCGAAGTACTTTTCTCTTAAAAAGATGTTACTGTTGAAATAATTGATATTAACAGTTCAATATTTTTATAGAAAGTATTTAAAATTAATCATTAATTTTTTTCCAAATAAATTATAAAATTATTTATTTTATGAAAATTATGTGAAATTGGCTAATAAAATCTATTTTTTTAATATAGAAGTATGTGTAATTTACAAGATTTGAATACAAAGCAGAAATATGTCTACTAAGCCACTGACTACTGACGTCATCAAACTCACAATATTGATTAGATTTATTTATTCACCAAAGACTTAAAATATTGCTACTACTTATTTTTTACTTTTTTTGGGTTGAATTTTAACATTATTTTTCTGCCAGAATAAAAAGGAAAAGAACGAGGCGCTCATTTCATCCCTGGTTCTTCCATCATGACTTCATTAGGTTTAAGGTCTCCAAAGTAAATAAATAAAATAAAAAAACTTCTCTTCCGTTGGTGCTATCTTTTTGGGAAGGCGAAATCGGTGCATTTATAAGACTAGAAGACATTTTGTCTTGCTTTATTTACAACACAAAGAATGCAGAGTCTGGTATTTTATGATTTCGAAGCCATGTTCAAACATTTCGTTCTGTTACTTCTTTTTCACTTGATTCTTTCACACATTTTAATAAATTTTATTTTCTTACTGAAAGAATATGTGTGTGAAGGTATCTAAATAATCTCGAAAACAAGGGCATATATTGAGGGATTACTAATTCGTCCTTTCTAAAAAATTTACATAATTATGCAATTTTGATAATTTACAAAATATAATCTCAAACTGTGGTCCGTGGAGCACTTGTGCTCTGCGAAGTCAATTCAAATGATGAGCGAAAAAATTTTTGATGAAGAAAAATCAATACAATATGAAACAAATGGTGGTTAATAACATATCAACGAGTTGTTTAATAATAAACATACCGTTTTTTTTCAGTACCAGTTAAAAGCACAGTAAATGTGTATGTAAAAGTTTCTCACCCTCTTCACACACACGGATTACATTAAAATTAACTAAAAAAAAAGAGCAAAAATAAATTAACCAAATTTAAAATGCGAAATAAAAATTAATATATAATTCTATTATTACCAAAATAATATATAAACTTATAATGTTGTTACAAATCTTAATTGAATAAAACTCACACAACAGTATAAAGTTAAAACAAATATATTAAGCTGTGAATGAAAAAAAGATGTCCAAAAGGATTCAAAGTCTTTAAATTGTTGTAAATAGAAGTTTAAGGAAAAATACTCAGGGATACGTTAGCATCATCATATTTGACTCAACAGCTCAGGGTGAGCCAAGGTCTTCTTTTACAGATTTCTCCGAGATAACCTGCCTTTTCCCTTAGTCCTGCCAGTTCCTCTCCCCATTCACCTTAAAATCTGATTCAACAGAATCAAACCACAGTAGTTTTGGTCTTCCTCTTTTTCGACTTGTAAAGGACTTTGCAACAAAAAACCTCTTTACTGGGTACATGCATATTTATACAAAATAACAAATATAAAATCTGATAGTAAATTACCCTACTACAGTAATATAAAATTTAACTATGTTTAATATGTAAAAAAAACAGTAAATAACATATATATATATAATTATTATTATATGAAACATATTTTTAATTGATGAGTAAAAGGGACATTTGAATCCATGGCTAGAACCAGAAGATAAATTATTCGCCTCAAGTTTATTTTTATAATATATATATATGTGTGTGTGTGTAAAACACAGTGCGTATAATTATATTACACAAAATGCGTATTCTGGTTTCGTAGCTTTTTGGGATGAATGCAGTTCTTTTTTAAGTAACAAACTATGTCTGAGGACCTTTTACCCTGACAAACATTAAGAATAAGACATCACATAAGAGTGCAGAACAGCGGCGATTGAAGCAGAACGAAAGCGAGAGGGGAAAACGAGCGCGCCGAAAAGATTGCATCAGCTTTTATAGGTCTGAGGCTCGAGAAGATTCCCTCCTGTCGGTTTCTCATAATTTAAAGGCGAAAGACACAGTTGCAACGTAAGGTGTTGATTGTATGATTAATTTGAGCAGAGTACTAAAATAGGTTTTTGGGTTAAAGTAAAAGAAAGTTAAAATGAAGAAAGTAAAGTATTTAGATAGGGCATCACAATTTCCCCCCTCCGCAAATCTGTTCCCCTGAAGGCGCCTTCTCAGTGTGGATCAGTTCCACAAAGAGGTTCAAATCGTAAGACCGAAAACTTAATTTGTTACAAGTTAACTAGAACAATAGCCGCAGCTAAAACATTACTTAAATGACATATAATTTACATTCAAAATATATCTACAAATGCTTACAGAAAAACGACACAGCGGGCTTTAGTGGCATCAGTACCACTACACGACGAAAACTACACTTGTCGTGAGCTCACAACCATGGCCATAGGCTACCGCGCCACACTTGTCTTTTTTGGAGTAGATTAATCGGAATCAACCCTTGTTTTGATTGTTGCTTGGTTACCGTCGTATAATAGTTAATAGGAGTCCCATTGATGATGATAACTCGACGCAAAACTAACCCCTGAAACAGTGTCATATTTATTTGGTCACCATTTAATAAATGGCAGCATACAATGAAAACCCCAGTGGGTCTCAGAAATGCCATCTGTCTTCAGAAACCCCTTCGTATGATTCATTTTCATTATTTTGGACTGGAGAAAGAATTTCTCCAAATAAATTTGTTACAGATGATAACAAATCTATGAATAATTACTGAATGAAGGAATTTGAGAATCATGGTCAAACTGCCCGTTTATTTGCTCGGGTGACTCCGCAAAATTTTATGCCATAAAAGATTAATTATAAAAAGAAACAATCTCTCGAAGAAAGACGAAAGTTAAAACCATATTTCAAGCTGTATCAGTCAAACGAGCAGAATCTGTTTGCGGAAACAAAGGAGGGTAGTATTTTTTCCTAGAAGATAGAACATTTTTGAGATAAAAAGCCATTTATAACCTTAGAAAGAGATAAGATTTTAAAGTGTTAGTAATTTGAGAACGAACTGAGGGCAAACTACATTATTAGAAATGACTCCTTCGGAGTACACCAACAAGATTAATCCAATCTATTCGAAGGAAATCTCGGTATGTTTGAGACTGAATGGAAAAGAAACTAATTTAAGCTTTTAATTCCAGGTAAGTGGGATCTTATAATAGTTAATTTTGAGAAGAAAACGCATAATTTGAACACGTTAAAGGATTCTCAAACATGTCGTAACTCGAAAAGTTGTTCAAATATTTTAAATGAATGAAGCTTTGATTAATTACATTTCCACTTTTAGAATACTTAAATATATTTTGAGTCATTTTATGAAGGAAATAATTATTTTCTGTTTATTCTAATGCATAATTTAACAATAGTATTTGTTGTGATACACAGTATAATCTCTCCATTTGCGTAGATGCGCTACAAAAACAGCGCTGATAATGTAAATGGAACCACGTAAAACCCATTCAAAATAAGATTCCTTTCCACATTCTTGAATATATATATGATTCTTTCTGGAATAGAAAGTTTTTATATAAATGCTTTTTAAAATCTTATTTATAACAAAATACATATTTTGGGGATATAAATAAATAATTTATTTCCGTAGCTTAATAGTATTTATTCTAAATCACTCTTATGAAGTGAATCTTCTATTTTAGTAGCTATGTTGATATTGATGGCGTAAGGAATATATCTATGTTATATAGCGCCAGCTATTTTCTCTTTCGCTTCCTTCTTTCTAAAATAAACTCGGTACGAAGTAATCTGGATCTTTTCCCCCGAATCAAAATGACTTCTAAATTTCTGAGGATTCTTACTTTATTACAAGTCATTTTATTAACATTCCTCTTGTGGGTGGTATTATTCGATACTCTTATTTTTTTTTTTTACCGCACAAATAATGTTCCCTATACAACAGCAGATAAGTTTAAATAATATCTATATAAATTACACAAGGATATCTCTAAACTGTGTGTAATCAAATAATGAAGGATTATTTGAATACGCAATTTAGATCCCTAGGCTTCATTAATTCAAGCAAGTTTAAGTGAATCTGCGTAAATGAAGGGGGATTATGCTTTCATATATTATTATATTTTTATACATAGCAAAAATTCAATATGAGTATGGAGCATTGCTTAGTGTCAGGCAACTTTTTTGAGAGTAATTCACTTCCTTACTTTTCAGTATTCTAATGTTTTTACACGTCACGAGCATTTATCGTTACAATTTGTGATGTTTACATCAGAATAGAATTCCCAAAATTTTGCATACCGCATACGTCTCTTTGAGTGATCAACAACTATCTGCTAGTATTTTGGATTATCATTTATCGTTTTCATTTGCCACGTGTTTCCTTGGTACATATGTATCACTTTAAATATTTTTTTTCTGCTTGTCATTTAAATTTCTAAGCTTTGCAATCTTGAATTTAGATCAAACGTATTTATTAAATATTAATAGACTATTCTTAAAGCTTTATTACTTTAAAAAATGCTTAAATCCTTACAATTTGCAAGGGAAATTATAAATTGTTGTGTTTTTAGATGGTATTTTTCTTCTTTTTAATCTGACTACAAGCTCATTTTAATTCATTTTTAAATAAAAATCCTCTTGATTTATAATTTACTGAGATAACATAAGCCTGTCTTCAAAAGGTAAGGTACTTGTTTTTCCAAGTCCTGCTCTTATAAAACCTTCGATGAATTTAGAAAAATGAGTTCTTACATAGAGTTAAACGTAAGAATTATAATCTCAGCTAAATATTTTGTACACTTCTACGCTCCAATCCTTGAAATAATTGTCTTTAATATGAAAGACAGAATTTGCTCTCTGAAAGTTTATTTTACAATGTGTAGAGTTATTATAAACTGTGTATCAGTCTTCAATATTTGAACTCAAAGTATTGTTATGACGATTTGCAGTCGTTTATCTAATTCGTAAAAATGAAGGATTGAAAATAACATATCACACAGGATCCTGTCTCACGCAGTGGGGCAGAACGACTATGAAAACGAATATGAAAATTTTGCTTCAAGGAAGGCCGTTTCGGGTCACTTACGTGTCATAAAACCTCCAGAAGTAAATTTTCTAGTTCTTTTGTGACGTTGGGATATTCATAAGTTTCTCTTCAATAACCTCGGGGACTTTATAATAATTTGAATTGCATAAAATTACAATTTCTTCTCAACCAAAATTAAACATGATTAGGTAAATTAGATGAAGATAAAAGTGAAGCGACTTGGAGACAATGGTATATAAATGAAACAGAAATGAAGGGAGATGGAGGATAATGACTTATTGATAGAAATTTATAATTTCGATTGAAGCACCTTAATTAGTGTGTATAGTACATTTGTGGATTGAAGCGCATTTTTGGAAAAGTATAAGCTCCAAAGCTACTGTTAATGAGAATTATTGAATTCAAAACGGGTGGTTTGGTAAGCAAAGATTTCATAGTTAAACTATAATCTAGGATTGTTGATTTAATTGGGATTTGACAAAGAGCGACTTTATTTATTCTCCAATGATTACTAATAAAGTATTTTAGTAGTTCTTACGTGTCTTCCATTGGGGCTCAGGGGTTATTCATTAATATATTAGATTGTGATATGGCGTAAGAGATGAACAATGAAGGACAGTCGTTATACTTTCGATACGAAAAGATAGAAACATCCCTAAATCTCTACTCATTGGCATCTTGGAGATAAATTTAGCTATCAGGATCGGATGACATCTTTACATTAGAAGCCTGCTTATTTGAAAACAGATATTGTGTGTTTCAATGAATCGAAATCAAAAAAGTTGGGAAGGACAGTCGATTGGACAAGACAAGAATGACATTCTGAATCTAGATTCTCTGCAGAAAGTGATTGTCGTCGCATTCTGTTCTAGTAGGAACAAGAAAGCAGGTACCTCTAATCCAACATTAATAAATGTTATCCCAGAGGAAAAGAGAGATCTGGGATCGCCTGAAATTTCTTTGAGAAATGCTTACTGACATTCATTCATTTGAAGGGCTTTGAATGGCCAAAGTATCGGGACGAAGTCTTTTATCAGTATGGTAAATAATATATTGGTACTGTCGATGCTAGTTTCATTATAATGGATGATAACGCTTCAGAGGCCCTTAACCAGAATAGGACTAGATAGAGTAATGTCCGCACTGGAAATAATTAGATATAAAAACCAACGTTTTTAAAAACAACGTTTTTATATGGTGGCAAAGTTTATTAGAGAAAATTATTGAAATATTAGTTAAAACTGTTAGTTATTTTTAACTTTAAAATTCACTTAAAAAGAGACATTTGTGAGAGTATTAAAAAATTCATAATACTCATAAAATCAAAACATGCATTTGAAAGTTTGTAAGTCATTCTATTAAAAAAAGAATGGGAACCAGAATTCAGAAAAAATTATTGTGATAAGACATGGCGCCAAATATTGGAAACTCTCTTTCTTGCGAATGATTACTGACTAAAAGTCAGCAACTCTTACTATCTCGGAGATAGTAAAGGGGAGATAGTATCTCCCCTTTGCGAGTACAAAAGGTTTACGATACCGCATGCTGCGTGGGGAGTGCCCGGTGCTCCCAGAGGGGGAAAGAAATTTTTCCCTCAATCCTAAAAGCGCCGAGAGGAAAGAATATTTTGACTTATTAAAATTATTGAAATATTAGTTAAAACTTGTCGCAAACGTCTAAATATTGCATTGTTAGGCGAGTATGAACGATTCCCAAAATTTCAAAGCTCTAGCTTGATGGGAAGTTGGCTAAATTAACGATCGAAAATTTGATGACACACACACACACACACACACACACACACACACACACACCAAGTGAAATTCAGAAAAACGTTGTAAAATGTTTGCCCGAACTGATTCATTCCCTTATTCATCCCATCCTTTTTGAATTTTTTTCTAAACAGGTTTCTAGATGATAAATAGCTTAAAAGAAGATTACCGCAAGACATTTCAAGTACTCTTCCGTTTGAAAATCCCTTGGTATACAATAATATTTTAATATAATAACAATATTGTAACATTGTTATAGTCCTTTTATTATTTAACATAATTATATTATTTAATAATTTATTGAACTTAATTTATTTTAATATTATAACTATATAATAATACAACACAAAATATGAGAATAATACTAAAAGGAAATTCTGCTTCTGCTACTAGTGGTATTAAAACATGATTCTCAACATTATTTTTAATATTAACGGAAATAATTAAAATCTATTAAGCTAAAAAAATCACTGTTCATGAACAGGAGTCTCATCTCTCATGAGTTATGAAATGGACAAGCTAAGTTCTCATTATTGATGTTTTTGAGGTGGCAATATTATCGATATTGTTATTTTTAACATGCATTTAGAATTTTAAATTACTATTCCTAATTCAAAAAAAATTATAACTTAATTTTTATTTCGAGTTAAAGATGTACTTGTCCGAATATATATATATATATATATATATATACTGAAAATTTATGAAAGAATAATTTAAAATATTTAAAAAGACAAAAATCCAGAAAAAATTTAAAAAGGAAAGAAAAAAATAAATGAAAATATGGAACCCAGCAAGTCAAAAAGCAATATCGGGCTGAGGACTGAATAAGCGGGGTTAAACTAGTTTAATGGTACCAACCTTCCCCCTTTGCGACTTGGTAGGCTGAATTGGGAAATCCAAATTACAAAAGAGTTCAATGATTAAAAGATGCAAAAAAG
>BMAW01054336.1:865278-885098 GCA_019974015.1 Nephila pilipes
AGAGTTCAATGATTAAAAGATGCAAAAAAGTTCAGCGATAAAATCTAAACAAATAAAATCTATAATTCTGAAAATTATCAACAAATCAAAATATAAAAATTATTTACAAAAATTCAAAGAAATGAAGATTCAAATATGTGAGCAGTAAGACAGAATTTTCTTTAAGTTTCAAGATGGATATCACATACTCAAAATTAAAAAAATATAACACGTCATCACCATATAAATTGAAAAAAGATTTAAATCATTGTTTGATTGGTGATAAAGTGTAAAAGGATGCAAACTATTGGTTGGTAATAAGTTGTATGGTAAAGGAGTATAATGGTCCAGAGAGTGAGTAAAAATGTAAGCTGTGTAAATGTAAATAAATAAATAAATTCTTCACGGCTAGACCACTAACAAGCCGACTTTGTGGAGCTATTGTTGTGCGGTGGATTTGAAAATGGATCATGATTCGCAAAGATGTTTAATATATTTGTGATGTATATAAGTATTTAAGAAATTTATTGGATAATCATGATCTAAACAGTTGTTGAAGAATTTTTTAATGTTATTAAACTTGTCTATTTTATGTGTGATTAATTTGTTATTACGTTATAAAAAGTTTAATAAAATATTCCTATAAATAGATCTGTGTAGATTATTGTTCCAAAAAGGAATTTTGATTACATGGAATTCGAATCTTTCTCTTTTATTATAAATATTACTAATTAATCTATTGTCAACAATTTGCAAATCAAGATCTAGAAATTCTACTGTATTAGAATTAAGATTAGTTTTTAATAATTTGAGAAAATTAGGGTAAAACGAAACATTTGGTTTAAATTCCTCAGTTTTACCTAAAATAATTAAATCATCTATATAACGATAAAGAAAGTAAGAATCATTATCAATCTGTTGTAATTCATAAAAATGTAAATAAAAATTGGCCAGACAATTACTAGCTGGACCTCCTTGAGGGAGACCCTGAATTTGTTTATAGAGATTTTGACCGAAAACTATAAAATTCTCTTGTAATACAAGTTAAATAAGAGTATTGAATTTTTCACGTTTTATTGTTTGATTAATGAAATCCATATATATATATATATATATATATATATATATATATGGATATTTTGGACAAAAACCGCAAAGTGTTCTAGAAGACCTATGAGTTAATTGAAACAGTAATTACATTTGGATGAAGTATGATATGTGAATCAACATTTTCAACGCTAATATTACTATAAATGGACCACGAAGACTATCCATGACTCACAGCAATTAGAAAACCTCTAAAGAAACTTTTAAGTAAACAAGAAATACAGATTGCGGCTATTCTGATTTGAAAGAGTAACGATGAGTATACAACTCCTTACATTAAATATTGAAATTCTGATATACATATACATAGAGCCTTGCAAGAATGGAACCAAATCATTGTTACCATCTTGAAAGAATTATTCTTTTTACAGGCTAAGTGGAATAATGTTTTAATTATTTTCTTATATTGCTGTGATCCAAACGATTTTAATAATAAAAATAAAAATTGCTATGTTCTAAATTATTTAATAAATTATTATATAATTTATACATAAATTTATAAATTATTACATAATTTATACATAAATTTATAAATTATTATATAATTTATACATAAATTATTTTAATATGTGTTACAGCCCTATATTCTGTTAAATGATGATAAATATATGTGAGTTCCAGGTTCCTCTGGCAGTTAAAGAAATAATAGATTTAAGAGCATATTTTGTCTCACCCACTCTATAAAATCCAGTGCCTGAATTAATGTTCTGTCACAACTAACTATATGCCTATAATGCTCTCTCACATCGAATTAGCTCTTGTCGGCGTATACCTTATTGATCAATTCATTTTGAGAATCGAGTTGAAGTCTAGTATAGCAAATAAAAATGCATGCTCGTGGTTTAATTTAAATAAAGTAACACACTGAAATACACAGCTCTTTTTTATGACAGAAATACAGATTGAGTAACTTTTTAAAGAATTAAGTGTTAAGAATATAATATCAAACTACTGAACCTAGAATTAGAGATAGAACACTTTGAGTGTAGCTGAAGAAAAAAATAATCTATATGAAATGAAATAAATGATACATAAATATATATTTATGGATATTAAATAACAAAAATTTTATGTAGAATTTGGCTTTTATCATCTTTTCTAACATAAAAGGATGGAGAGGCTAACGTAAAAACTCTGATTTCCACACTGAAATGCTTTAAGAGATTGGAATTTCTTTTAGAAATGAGAATTAAATTAAAATTTTTGAAAACAATATAATCAGTAAGAACTGCATATGCAACACAATCATGAATAATGTAAAGTGTTTAGAATTTTTGAGGTTAATCTTCTGATACACCTGGAATACCTTAATAACGATATTTATTTTATTATAATTCCTTTCAATGTCCTATTTACTCATGTGTATGTTGCAATCGTTTCGTCATTATTGAGCGAGAAATTTAAACAGAAATTGACAACACAATTCTAGGTTCTTTTCAAAATCTTTTCATGATTAAAAGTATGATTAAAATCTTCAATATATGTATGAAATATTTATATTCATATACATGCATCAAAGTCTTTTTTTAAGAAAATATCACTCATATGATTTTTACTTTGTTCTCGGTTTTGGCTTACCTTTTGAGAGGCATATATATAGAAGGTATATTTTTTTTTCTATGCAACAACATTTGTGAAAGAAAAAAGCTCCCAGCCCCTCTCTCTCTCCCCCCCCCAAAAAAAAATTATTCATCAGTATCATTGTTACAACTTTACTTCCTTACTAATTTTTTATTCTGATTCACTTCAAAAATAATATAGAGCACGAACTATTCATTAATGGAATGAAGCAACCTTTTGGTAAGTATCCTGATATCTTTTCTGAAAAAGTGCAAAGTAATTTAAAAATGATTATAAAGTAATTTATTTGCTTAAGTATAAAGTAATTTTTATAAAAATTGGAAAAAAAAATAATAATAATGTTTCTGTATTTAATTTACAAGCAATTTTTTCAGCTTTTTGACTGTTATTGTATGATTTTTATTGCTATTAGGTTTAAAGGGGTAGATTGGTACAGTTCTCTTAAGGAAATCTTTTTTGCAACATACATAAAGAACCAAAATGACTACTGAAAAGAACGGAAAATCCCTTGATGTTTACGTTATTCCTACAGAATCTTCTGAACAACTCCTTAAGACTAAATCATTTTGGCACATTGATAAACAGATGATCAGATTCAAATTGCATTTTTTCTTATATATAGGAGGTAAGAAACTCATTTTTCTTTCTTTCTTTATTATTTGATATAACTCCGGAAATTTATTTTTTATCAATGTTGAATAGAACATGCAGCATTGTTTAACGCGACTACCTCAAAATGATTCAAATGGACGCTACGATAGTTTATTGGATTTCGATTCATGTTCAGGTAGATTACTACTATTGATATAAAACATTGTTACAAAGACAAAGATATATCTGTTGCTAAAATCTATACTTCAACTATTTTCAGTTGTAGCAGGAGCTGCATTAAATCAATACCTAATCCAAAGATTTTATGAACAACGAAATAAACTTGACGAAATAATGAAAGGATATCATATTTAGAACTAGAATCGACACCTATAAGAGGCTTCTGAATCCGAAAAAATTCCAGAAACTACTAGCCAGAACTCAAACTGTAGAATTACAATTTTCAACAACTTTTTTAAAACATATTACATTTACGAAAACAGTTGTTATAAAATAAGAAACGAATATTTTTACAAAAAAATGTTATTATTTATAGTTGCATGAAAATATAAAATTAATCTACAAAACAATATTTCGAAAAAGTTATTAATCGGTATTTCCAACAGTAAATAAATATTTGTTAATTTTTTTTCTGTGAGAATATTCTTACATATTAGCCGGAACACAGCACGAAATACTGCTTCTTGATTAAATAGTGCTAAATAAATTTTTCTTTTTCAGGATTTGCTGCTGCTAATCCTTACGTTATAGTGTTTGGAAAGGAAAGAATAGGACTTTCTGCGTCATCTTTAGGATCGGTGCTCATTGCACAATTTTTTATTATTATTTTTACAAAGCCCATGATTGGATACATTGCTGATTACTTCAATAGAGTGAAAACGATAATTTGTGTTCTAACAATTATCACTGCTTTGTCTTATTTCTTGTTACTTCCGATTCCAAAAATCGATCGAGACGAAACGAGGAGTTCTACTGATCTTAAAGAAAATCACTTCCATACGATGAACTTATGCCACAAGAACAGAGATATCATGGCTCTAACAGAGAACAGAACTAAATTTACTCTCAGAGAATCCTTGGAATTAAATTTTACCGAGTCTCAAACTGAGAGTAAGCAATGCTCGCTGTGCTCTCTAGATATAGAAAGTTGTTTGAAGAAATGTATGAAAGTTAAATTGCATGAATATTTCTTTATTGTTACCGCAACTGAAGCGAATTCAGTTAACGTTTTTGAAGAAACTTCCTTTAACAAGCAACAATTGGCGTTATTTTGTGATCAAGATGCTTCCTTCAGTTTGAATTTGTGCTCATATCACCACAACAGTTCATGCCAAAATTGTTCTGATGAACACACAGAAATGATCTGTGCTAATTTAATTGAAATTAATGGAGAAAATTATCAAATTAATTCTTCACACTTATGTTCTCTCTTACCTGAGGGTTTAAGAAGCATGTTTGTTATGTGCAGTGACGGAAATTCTTCAATAAATGGTTTTTTGGATACAAGTATCTCTGAGCGAGATAGCGTCAGTGATTTCGTGACTTACCAGTTCTGGTTATTCGCTATAATCTTCTCTGTCGGAAGCATCTGTGCCAATTCCATCTTTACTCTTTCTGACACGGCATGCTGTGAAACCGTCCAAAAAACAGGAGCAGAGTTTGGAAAACAACGTCTTTGGGGTGCTATTGGCTGGGGTGCAGTAGCTCCGATTGGTGGATTCATCAACGATTACACTAAAGGTTTTTTTGCATCGTGGTGTTTAATGGGAATTATGTGGCTTTTTTCTATCTGGAACATATGTAAACTGGATCTCGTCAAGCCTCACTTTTCGAAGAACATTCTTAGTGACGTTGGTACGGTTTTGAGGTCAAAGGAGTTCATCGCGTTCGAAATAGTGATTTTCATCAACGGAGTTGGAGCTGGAATGATATGGTTTTATCTAATCTTATTCTTGACTTCTATTGGAGGCAGCAAACTTCTTTGTGGATTATGCCTGACAATTCAGAGTTTTGTTGGATCCATACCCTTCATGTTCTTTTCCGGATGGATCATACGAAAAATCGGCCTCTTTCAAGTTTGCATGACTGCTCTGTTTACGTATGTTGTTCGTTTCTTTTGGTACAGTCAACTTCACAATCCGTGGTTTGCTCTTCCCATTGAGTGGACGCATGGCCTTACGTATGGCCTTTTATATACTGCCTTAGCTTCTTACGGAAAGCTTAGTTCTAAACCAGGAACTGAAGCAACAACTCAGTCAATTATTTTCACAACACATGAAGGTCTTGGTAAGTGTATTTTCGCATTTTTTTTTTTTATCTAAATAATAAATAAGCATTTCTTATCAGTACTTTTACCTAGTTTTTAAAATAATAAAAATGCATAACAAGTAATATATTCTATAGATTTATCGGAGCATTGTGAATTATGTACAGTTTTCAGATAAAGTTAAAGCCATTTAAATTAATATTATAGTATAATTAATAACATTCGATGAATTTTGATAAATGTAACATTTTTATACATTTTTACACGTATTTTCATTCATTATTTATTGGCACTCATTATTTACCTTTTGGAGTGTTGAAAATATGTTTAAATCAAAATGAAATCGTTTTTAAGATAAAAAAAAATAATGGAAATAAAAATAGAAAACAAATCCACAGCTAATTAAATCCTATATATTCCGTTTCTGTGGATCAAAATTACTCTGTTCGTGGATAGTGATGTAGGCAACAGGGTTATTGAAGACTCGATCTTTGTAGGAATACGATTTCTCGCAAAAATTGATAGAATCTCAGATTCTGAAATTAAATGCGAACTTTTTTCATATTTTTTTAAAAAACATCTTTCTTTTACAAATTACCTCGAATATTTGTCAAAACACTTATATAGTGATTTTTGAAAATAAGGAGTTATATGAAGTTAAGAATTTTATATAAAGGATTTGGAGCACACTTTTTTCAGGAAAAAAAAAAGTTTCGATTGTTCTTGTTTTTGTTTTAATGATATGATAATACTTTTAAAACAATTGGTTTTATGTTGGAAAGTGGTTCGCCAAACAAACTCCGATGTCATGATCTTAATGGTTATCTTCAAGTGAAGAAAGAAACATACACCCATTTTTAAAATTAAAAATACACTTTTATTTAAAATATATAAAGTAAACGTAGTTAATAAACTGAAAAAGAAAAAAAAATATATAATAATAATCAGTATACTGAATTATCAATCAGTATACTATCAATAATCAATATACTATTTTTACTGCATGTTTTCAAAAAGGGAAATAATGATGAATATGACTCTTATTGTAATAGAATAACAATTAAAAAAAAAAACCCGAATAATTCAGAATGAATAAGGTGACGGATATTGATCTGAAAATTTAGGCATGCTCTTCTGATTGTAAAGATAAAGACAATATAATTTTTACGCTGCATTCAAATTGTAATAATTGAATATTTAACAATAAAGAGTAGCCTGATGAGGAAACATTAAAGTAGTACTAAATGAAATATAAATTTGGTATTAGGAAACGATTGAACTTGACGAATCGATACTATGAGGAAAGCGTAAGATTTAATTTATTTTAAATTAAAAAAAAATGGATGGCGATAAGAATCACTGAAAGTCGTCTGTATTTTATTGCAAAATATTGGAAAAAACCTGGTTTTTATTTTTTCTTCGCTTTTTCTATATTTTAATGCGTATGAGTTGTGGATGTATGATGTATCATTTTTCTTTATAATAACGGATTTAATATAAATGCTCAATTAATCCGCAATTTATCACTAACACGTAGGAAAATAACCTTTCACAAAGTTAAAAGCTAATGATGGTGATTATTTGATGGTTACAAAGATTCTCTTTGATGGAACTGAACAGTTTTGAATACGCTTCTTTTTTTTTTCCGGTTTAGATTACGAGCATTTTCACCCATAAAATGACTAAAACGAATAAATTTAATATAAACATGAAAATATTAGTTTTTAATTTTACAAACACTTTAATTCTCAGAAAATTAAATAGAAATTTGCATTAATACCTCAATTGCATTATATTGTTGCGAACTTGAGGTGATGCGTCCCTGCAACGATTTTCTTATGAAGGAAAAGCGACATTTGCAGAGATCTCATCAGTCAGCCAAGGAATATTTAAGCAATGATCCTTTGACCTTGGCGATGGATTTGGCGACCATTTTAATGACTTTGCAACAAGACGAAGGTTCCCAAAAGTACTTGAATTTTGACGTAAGCTTGATTGGGAAGAATGTTACGGCTTTTCCTGAATTTCCCCTGTGATGTCACACCTGGCCGAAACAGATATTCATACGCCGTGAGCCGGAGACAGTCTATCTATCTTTAGAGATCGATCAGGAAATCAACTGGAAGATTTCGGTGCTTGGAAGTGGATCTACTGAGGGAATATGCGGAAACGGTGTGAGTCTACCAGGAACTGTATGGAATGGGGAGAGATACGTCGAAGATTTGCCCGTAGTGCGATCTAGTAAGTTGGTGAGCTGAACGCTGCTTATATATCTGTGACTGTCACTATAAGTGCTGTTTTTGTTCCTGTCTCTGTGTCGCTAATTTGTACATGCGCTGCGTTTCCTATTTGTGCTGTTACTGTCCAAACTCTGCTACCTGTATGACGTCTTGCCCGGATTACTCTTGAATAAAGCGTCTTTTGCGATTACTCTTCGTGTTGGACTGAAATTCACTCGTTATACCCCCTTTTTTTGCAGAAATAATTTTAAAACCGTTTTTTTCGTTTAATGTTTATGTCCTTACTTTCAGATTTTTAAATATTTTTGAGAAAAATCATAAATATGATCATTATATATATATATATCCCGACTGTATGAATATTATTGGAAACTTGAACTGTTCGAAATGGCTGCAAAGTTATGTACGATATCCAGTCTAATTAAGAAAATAATGTTCTGAGAAATCGACAAATTATAAATGGTTAGGGAAAAAATTTCTTTACTTGCTTGTAACAAATTTCTTCCGCTTAAAATTTTTATGTTGTAACATCATATATGCGGTACAGTCAAAATTATATGGAATGAAATAGAGAGAGCGACCGTCTGTGATAATGCAGCCGTTACACCTGTAATGAAACGAGAGGCGCTCTTTTTCAAACAAACCCTGCATCCCTCGGACAGCGTTGGCAGCAACAGAAATCCTGGCAACTAGGGTTCTCGTCGGAGTCGATGGGGCTTTCTAAGATGAGACTTTCCAAATGGCCTTACAGCAAAAAGTCCAGACAGGAGAGATCGGGGGAGCGTGCCGTCCAAGGTGTGGGTCCACCCCGAGCAATCATTTCCCTAGGAATCTAGCATCTAAAGCATTCCGCACCAACCTGAAATGGGGTGGTGCTCAGTCTTGCTGGAACAACATATTTGCTTGTATGTTGGCTGCCACAGATTGAAGTAATACTGGCAAAACCTTTTATAAAAATGTGAGGTGTGTTCCGATATCCAGTCGGAATGGCAGAAGGTGTGGGCCGTTCAAGTGGTTTCACTCAATTCCAGCCCAAACATTTACACTGATATGCTTCTGATACGCATGAGAACGAATTGTTAGATTCCCACACATGAAGGTTGCACGTATTTAAAATGAATTTACGAGAAAAAGTTCATTCATCCGTGAATAACATATGTGCACAAAATCAGGCTGCGCTGATAGCTGCTACAAAATCCAACGTGCAAACTCGACACGTGACGCATTATCTGTATGTATCAATATGCGTGATAACAATTTCTGTACGTTACAGGGGTGTATTCCTTCTTTCCGTAGTTCTCGCCAAACAATCGAGGGGGCACATTTACGGCACGGGAAACCTTCCGCATGCTAATATTCGACCTTCCATTCTTTGCATAATGTCCTTTTCAACTTGTGGTGTCCGCACACTTCTGCCACACCCTGTATCATGTTTGCCGGTGGCAAATGATCCCGTTTCACACAGGCACCAATACAATCCCTCGATCATTTTTCGGTCTGGCACGTGTCTTTTCGGGAAATGCTGCTTGTATTTTTCATATATTATGAATTATTATCAGCAATAAAACGAAATTGTTGTGCAGTGACAACCTTTCGGATTTCAAGAGAAATAAGTGTTATTAAAACAAAAACTGTACTCTTTTAGCCATGTTTAATTACAGTGGTTCTCATTTGTTTTCTGACACATGCGGTTTTGAATTTTGTTTTTATATATCAATGAAATTATTTGAAATTTTTCTCATGTACACTAATACTTATCTATTTCTGAAATTTTTAATTATAAAAAATGTATTCTAAATTCTACACATCTTACAAAATCTTGTATTTTTACTAAAGAAATGGTAAATATGACTTTACATAATAAACCGAGCACTCAAAACATATTCGGGCAGATAATATTTTTAAGAAATATTATAAATGGAAAATTTTGAATAATTTGTTTACATACTTCTTACTACTAATTTTTCATAAAAATATTCTTCAATTTGAAATATATAAATACTGCGAAAGCTAAACACTAAAACAATAATCTCAAATTTTGTGTTAGAAATTTAATTTTACATTCCTTAAAAAGAGATAAAAATATTGCAAGTGTTATGGAAACTATTAATGTAAAGAATTCATATTTTTTTGAGGCTATAAAATGAATAAAATTTAGCGGAATTTACACACAATGGAAAACGCAATTAAAATAAAGATTGATCTCAAACATTATAGCTAAGAAATTGGAGGTGAATTCTGTGAAAAACAACAGTAAATTCTCTGTTTGCTACTATAATACTTGTAATTGAATGAGTATAAAAAGTTGCACAAAAAATTAAATTCTTTCTGATGAGATCCTCATTTCATTAGGATACATTGATCAAAATGATAAATGTTCGTAAATTCTTCCTTAATAAGGAAAAATAGTACATCGTATTTGTCAAAGTCATATTAAATAAATAAAGGTTTGACTTGTTGAAAAAAAAATGTGAATATTGATGAAAATTTAAATTTATGAAATTTGATGCAAAAGATAAATTAATCAGAAGGAGTAAGATAGACTCCACGAAGAGTTGAATTTTATTGCTTACGTTTAGAGGTGGAATAGCTAAGAATGTTTTCAAGCCTCAAGCAAGAGTAATTTGTTTTTGTTGAGAATTCCATAGGTTTAAATGCTGCATATAAATATCCTAAATGTAAACTTGAAAATATCTACTAAAATACTGAATTTACAAACTGTACTACATTTCCTAGGTTTACTTTTCATTTCTCAACTTTTCTATACTTTTTTATCCAGCAGACATAAAATCTATAAACTTAAATCTTATTAAACATAAATGGGAAAAGTACAACTTTGAACGAGGAAACATATTGCTTCAAAAATACAACAAAAAATAATATTGCTTGAAAAAATGGAATAAAACGAAATTATAAAAACAATTTCTATAAAAAAAACATTCGATTTTTTGCCACTGCACAGGAGAAAGTCTATTTGCATCCAAAAAAATATTTGATATTTTGTTAACTGCCTTTTTTTTTTTAATAAATATTAATTATGTTTAAATTTAATGATTTCCAGTACTCACTGAGTAATTGATTTTCTTAAAAAAAATTAAGATATATATTTTTATTACATCAGTGCTAAAAATATATAAATAGTAATATGTGAAAAAGTTGTAACGCTCCAAGATTACCTCCTTCACTTGGCCGTGCCATTATTAATCGATATTTAAAACAATCACGAATCAATAGTCATATGAATTGAAAGTAATACAGTTTCTATAACCTAGTCATTTTATTCAGATTTGTGATAGATGATTAAACATGTTTTACTGGCCTAAACTTCCCCAAATAGAAAAATGTTATAAAATAAATGGTAAAATCTTAATTTCAAATTAACAAAGGTACCAAAAAGAAGAAATTTAGGTGATATATATATATATATATATATATATATATATATATATATAACACATCAATCAATAACTCACGAGACTAACATTGAAAACAACATTTTTTTTGCAATTTTTTTTTTTATTCATCAACATAACACCTTTTGTTAATCACCTTTCAGGGTGATACAATCGTTCCAACGCTTTTCCAAATCTTTTTTTTTTTTTTTTTTTCGAAATTTTGTTTCTTTTTTTTTTTTCCGCAAGAAATCTTTTTTGTTGCGAGTAAATAGCAATAAACAGCTTTCTGAATCATCGACTCGTTGCTGTTTTTGTTCCATCGAAAGCAATCGCGGCACCCACTTGGAAAAAACCTTTTTCATGCTCAATGTTTCATGAAGGATAGTAAATACACTTCCATATGATATCTGTGTCATCTCAGCAATCTCACGGAGCTTCACTTTACGATCTTTCATTATAATTTTTGTCACTTCACTCACATTTTCCGGTGTAATGGCTTCCACAGGTCTACCCGAGCGTTCCGCGTCATTTGTGTCGGTACGACCACGTTTAAACTCGGCAAACCATTTAAATTAATCATCGGCAATCATTTAAAATAAATACGTGTAAAGTTTTTTAGATCTTGATTTGATTTTCCTTTTGAGCAATTCTCTTCTCATATATTTAGTTATATTTTTTCAATAAAAAAAAAATTAAAAATAAGTACTTATTTTTCATTAATTTTTTAACAAAACAACAATTAAAAAAAAAGACAGTTTAAGCAATGACCCCTTCACTTTGGGGATCATTTGGCGACTTGGCAAGAAACTGCGTAAAATTTAATTCTCTAAAAATTAGTTTTAACCAATTAATTTTTATTAATTACAATGAAATTATTCAATTGTCATCCAAAACAATCGTGTATAGAAAGTTTCAGCTCAATTGAGCGCTTTAAAATGCGAGGAAAAAACTTTTAAAATTTTGACCCAGACATTCAATGTAAGTTGAAGAAAACCCATTAAAAAGATAAAATAAACTTGCTTGATACGCATGTGACAGAGAAAGAAATTAACTTGAAGCTCCTGCCAAAGGAGATAGATATTACAGAGGAAGTAGAGAGCGGTGCCCTTTTACAAAGAGTGAAAGTACTAATGCAAGAAAAAAATGAAAACTAAATTTAAAATAAGGAAAATAAACAGCGAAATAAGGGGATTATTATTATTATTATTTTAAAATTGAAAAAATAGAAAATTAATTTATTTTATAATTATTATGTTTCAAACTGTACTCTTAATAAAACTCCTAGGATATGTTTGCGGACAAAAATTGTGAAAGTTATCAAATCTATTGTAAATAATTTGTAATTTAGTCACACACTAACCTTATGTTTTGAAAAATTCAGTTATAAATTATGCTTCTAAATATACTAAGACTTATTGAACTCGTTCATAATGGCACTTTATGAATCTTAAAGCAAAATTAATCTCTTTTACCGTATATATTACTATTAATATTATTATTTTCAATTTTTCTTAAAAAAAATATCTTAATTTTCCGATTCTCTTATACAAACATTAGTTTGCTAAAATTTTAAATACTTTTGATAAAAAGGTAAAAAAGTTTTAATACTTTTATTATTATTAATTTGAAAGAATATAGTACCTGAAAACCAAAACATCCCTTTCAACTCTATTATGTTCAATAAAATTATATTTATAAAACCATGAGCAATAAACAATTTATGAACAATTACTTGCAGGTCCACCTTATGGTATACCTTTAATCGGTTCATTATTAAAAATTTAAAAACTTTTTTTTAAAGCTAATTGAACAAAAACAATTTTCTTATAGCTCTCTTTTAAGGCTTGAATAAGATTATGTACGTTAAATTAAAAAATCTTCAAATTATATTAAAAAGATCTTCAAAATATTGGAACTGTAAATGCAATAAATTTGTTTATTATATTTAACTATATCAGCACTATTTTAATAATAACAGTGCCATTCAAATTATCCATAGTATTTTGCACAATTTTTTACCAGCAAAAGTAACATAAGTATTTGATTTATGAAATTTTGGTGATATATAAGGTGAGATAATTTAATATTATTAATAATAATATCAATATCAAGTATATATATATATATATATATATATATATATATATATATATATATATATATATATATATATATATATATATATATATATATATATATATATATGTGTGTGTGTGTGTGTGTTAGTGCGTGTTGAATTCTTCGCTATTTATAAATGCAACTCATCAATCCTGTTACCCAATATTAAATTTTAATCTAATTTACATAAGTCGCGTTTCATTCATTGTAAGGAATTTTCAATTAAATCGATATCATATTAAAGTCGCAAAATGTTAGTTGAAAGGAGAAACGCGATAGTCCTATTATATAGTATTTAAATCTTAATATTTAACGCATATTTTTTTGCATATGTAAATCAAATATACGATTTGTATTGTATGTAAGTGCTCGAAAATAAATATGATCCACTACAAAAATTATGTATCTTAAAATCCTTTTTTAAAAATAAATAACATAAGCAAACATATTTAATTTAGTAACGTTGTTAAGTAGTTTTTATGTCGACATCTCAAACATAAAATTTCTGAAATCGTATCTGATTTGGTTAATCTAAGCTTTTTAACTTGAAAAGAAAATTTTCATGCGACATTAATTTCTTGTTTAGCAAAATAAGTAATTTTATCTACAACATCGAAAATTGCACCAAACAAGAAATAATGGATTTTCAGTAGAAATTAAAACTATTAGCTTTTTAGATTGAATTTGAAGGGGGGGGGGAAAATCTTTTTTGGACATTTCTGAAAAAAGTTTTTCGATTAAAAGAGTTTCATAGCAATTAAAAACCATTTTTTTTTTTTTTTTAGCATTTATCCATTTTTTATGTGATGCATGAGATTATAAGAGAATACGCCTAAAATTCCGGTAGTTAGGACTCGACAGAAATAAAAACTAACAAACTTTACAATTTTTAACGTAAAATAAACGGTAGATGCATGCTTAGATTCTTCATTAAAAATTGAGTTTTTGAAATATTTTATGAATCCTTTCTAAAAAGTAAAATTGCATTTGAAAAAATCCAATCATATATACTTATCACAGCTGCAGACAAATATTACTCTTTCCTCATCACTATTAAGAATAACAGTGTGAGAATTCCAAAAACATGAAAATTTTGAGAGTGCATGATTTTTTATGATAATATTATCTATTGTTGAATAGCGGTACCCAAACACTTTCCACTCAAGGTGTCCTTTTCGAAGTCAAGCTTTCACATGGCGCCTTACCTTAAGTCAAAGCGTAGCTAATTATAATAAGTTATAAAAATAAATTAAGCACGTATACAAATAGGAAAAAAATTGCTGTAGGCAATTGACGAAACCACTTAAGCAACTGTATTTTTGAACAAATTCATTATTGAAAAAAAATTAAGAAATTGTTTTGCAATAATTCGCGGCGTCTCTGTGAGACGACGCTTCAGGAAGCAGTTGTGCAGATAAGAAAACAGACGATTATTTAATATCGTAGCGCCATCTATGTATGTAAAAGTAAAACAGAAACAATTGCTTAAAAAGATTTTGCTTAACGAAACGATGTGTATTAATTTAATCGGAAGTAAAATCACAAATTAATCATTTGTTATTTTATAGTTAATGCTTATGACATTGTGTTTTATAAAGCCGTACAATCTTAACAAAAACAAATTAATTATTTTGCCTGCTAGGAATTATACATTAGAATTGCAGGGAGTGCCAAACGTCTTCAGTCTGATAATATGTTTGGCGAACTTCACTGCTTTAAACTATGCATCTCAACTTGGCCTTTGAAATACCAAAAAAAGTTTACAATCTCAAATGGAAGATATTTGTGAATTTCACATAATATAAAACTGCAATATATAGAGTGATATTTTTGAGAAAATTTATAAAATTAACAACATCAAATGTAATTTCACAAAATTTCAGCAGGAAAGATAGGCACGAAAAACTTATAATAAATTTATTGAGCCATATATATTTTAATGATCATCATTTACTTTTTAAAATTTCAATAACATTAAGAAGAATAAATGTTTTACTTTTAATATTATCTTACGAATGAGACATGAAATATAATACAGTTGAAAGATTTTATTGTTCATTGCTAATTCTTGTCAGAAAAATATCGCTTATTGAGTACAACTACGAATTCGTTACTATCCATTTTTATATCTGAATTCCCATTTCGCATCCGTATAGCTATGTTTGAATTGAATGAAATGTACAATTTATCTATACATACACAGAAGAAAGTGCTGTACAACAACACCTTACATTGATTTGAGAGTCCTTGTATTGTATTCTAAAAATAGCCATTAGTATAAATTCTTACGCTAAGTAAAACCACACAATATCTCCGTGAGCGATAAGGAAGTCAACACATAGGCAACTTATCCACAATGATGCACATGGCCGACATTAAGGAACACTACGTTCTTCGATTTTGTAAGTGTGATTCAAGTTAAATTTTCTCCTTATCTTAATAAGAGATTTTTTTTTAAAAAAAATTTTTAGTACTGAGACAATAATAGCTGAAACGAATGGATTTAATAAATATTACCAAATGCGCGTTTTCGAATGTTGTAGAGGCCTTATGAAAATATACGAACAAATTTGACATTTGTTAAAAATGATATGAATCTAAGTTCACAGAAATAAAAACAAAAATCCATCAATTCACGCGAGTGACTAATTTATTAGCAACAAAAACAATTTTATTATAATAATTTATTTTTTTAAAGTTACTATGACTCCCGCTAGATGAAACATTTGATGCTCCTGATGATGGTGATAGTACAGAAAATCTTTACGGAGTCTCTGTTACATGGTTGTTTTTATTTAAATTTTTCTTTCCAGAATAAATTTGTAGAGTTGAGTTTGAGTTCTTAAAGTTCTAAAGAAAGCATGTTGAACTCGCGGAACATATGTTCCCCTCAACGAATATCTTTACACCCCAGTCAAAATAACAGCAATTCACGAAAAATTTACTTCTAATACTGCAGTTTAAATTTTGAAATATTTAATTATTCGTAATAATTGATAACGGACCACAGAATTCATAAAAGAATTATTGCTCATGTTTAATCGATGCAACATTCACTTCATCAGTAACAGGGAATATAAAATAATACTACGTAAATACTCTTCTACTGCTTTATTTGGAATACTTTTAACGTTAACTTACATATTCCGCTTTCAGAAAACACGGATAAAAATTCGACATGATTATTCATTTGTACAGTTACTTTGTGCCTAGTAAGTTCATGTTTAACAAAAAAAGTCAATTTTTAGTTATTATTATTATTATTTAGTGTTAATGTTTACTTATCCATTTTAGGCTTTTACATTAAGTGCACCTTTATCGAAATCAAGGGATCATAAAAATTCAATAAAAAATTCTAAACAAACATCGGTATTTTTCAGCAGTGACGGCTATAGAAAACTAGAAATGGGGTGGGGAAGACAAAAAATTTATACATAAGACAATAATTAACGGGGTGAATGGGGAGTATAAGGAAGAGAGGTAGACACACACACATACACACGAAATTTAAAGACTTAGCTACAAAATAGTAAGTATTTTACGCTTTCAGAGGTGATTTAGATACAGAAAAAAAGTTGTTAGTTTACATCAACTTTACTGTGGCTTAGTTTTAACATTAGCGGGTGCTTTTTTTTGAAATTTTGATTGACTTTTATTATAATTTTCAACAAAGGAGTAATATTACACATATGTTACATTTAAATAGAAGTATTTTGAGAAATCAAAAGTGATCAATGATATTTTCCCTAAAAAGTATGATTTATTAAAAATAAATATAAAAAAAAATGATAATTTGATATTATACAACTAGTTTTCTCAAGCTTATGTTTTATACCCCATTACACTGCAATATAAGGGAGGAAAAAATATTCATAACAGTATTTTCCAGCAATCTAATAAGATTGCTTGTGCTAAATAACATTGAATTAGGTGTTCAAAGTAATACAATAAATTTGTTATGGAAAGAAAGATATACAATGTAAAATAAGTGTTTTAGACTAACATACGCTTAGTTTCTCTGTCTTAGAACAAATTAAGTGTCTTTGTTTTCGACTGGTTTTCCCTTCCACACATTCATCCATCAAGGTACCTCATGGATGAATGTGTGGAGGCATGTGCGCCTGCTACACCTGCTGCACGAGTCTTCATTATAAGTGGAGAGGCTTTATGAAATGGTTAGCGGCGATGCATGAGTCCAACATTCCTGCCACGCTAATAGTATTACGTTTTGTGCATAATTCCACTAAATAATTTTTTTAAAAATGAAAGAAATGTAAAAAAGAAAGAACAATCTGATGAGAGATTTTGGGCTGCTAAAATGTAATAAAAATTTAAATTTTTTCCCCCAAAAAGTAGAGGTTTGGTTTGCCACCCTTTTTCTTCCCCTAATTACAGCCACTGCTTCCAAGAAGAGAGGACATTGAAATATTTTTGCTGTGACATTAAATATAAAGTAATCCTCTAGAAGTAATGCATCAGTGTTCTTTATTTATATCACATGAAACGTGATTAAATACAACATAAGTACTATGATACAAATTATAAGGAACAGTATTCAGGGTACGAAACTAAATTAAGAAAATGAGAAACTTACACCATAACTATATAGAGTGAGGTCTAAATGGAACTTTACTTATAAGAAATTACCTCTGGAGTGGCATTGAGTTTGACACTTTTGCTCTCTGAACCGAATCACTTCTTTTCTAGTCATAATGTAAGCACTTTAAATCCCAAATTTTAGTTTTCACATAGCGCATTGGGGGGAGATCCGGGCTCTGGTGAATGAGCTACTAGAACGCAAAATTGAAATGATTGCATTGCCTGTATAGTTATTGATTGATCGTTTATTAAATTTGCACTGTGAAGCAACATGAGTAGGTGACGGACCTCATAACCTTGAACCTCGGTCAGGTGTCATCAAATGACGATGATGACACCTGAGTTGAAACTCCACCTCCAAACTTCCACGTCACTTCTCGATAGATTTAGTAACTCACCAAGTCGGCTACACGGAGGGTCTCAAGTGGCATCAGGGGTCGAACTCAAGACTCGACAAAAACTAAACCAGCTTCGAGTTCACGACTAGGACTACTCGGCTATCGCGGCTAAACTATACAATGCGAGGGTGATTCAAAAAGTACTTGTATTTGAAGACAGATGGCATCATTAAGGTAAACTGTTGTTATCATTGGGTGCTGCCTTCTGTTGAAGGGAGCCGAAACAAATTTGACATTAATTCATTAGTTAGCCTAGATTCGGTAGTGATTTGATGCCAAATCAAAATGTGAATGCTATCATGTTGAGTTGTCACGGTTTATGTGATAAGTGGATTCATCATTATATAACGGAAACCAAGCAAAAACGAAAACAATGGGTTGCTGCCGATGAATCTGCTGCAAAGAAGGCGAGGATGAGGCTATCTAGTGAGTTATGATACTTACTAAAAAACAAACTATTCTCGAAGATACGAGCTCCGTTTCTTGGATTTTTTTAGGACTTATAGAACGGCCATCGAATAATATTAACAATGAACAATGTAACAATGATGTTACAATCCGCGAAAATGGAAGTTATAGTGTATTAGAATTTTTATATAACCATTTCCAATTATATATGATAGTTAATATTGTTTCACTTTTAATAAATTATGCCTCTTTTATTTTTCTGCATAGGTTGTGGCTTGGGCTGCGTCTTGGCAGGAATAGGTTTCGACTATGTCGGTGGTCATCGAACATTTTTCATCACGAGCATGTACTATGCTTGTGGTCTCGCTCTGAGTATCATTTTGTGCTTTGCCATCAGGAGGCAAAAAGGGAAGATTCAAGTGACGTCCACGGAGCAACAATAACTATGGCGCATGTTTTCTTTTTTCTGAAATAATCAAGTCAAAGACACGTGACAAGATTTTGTTTGACTCTCTCATCTTCATTATTTTGATGAAAAATTTGAGCTGAGCTTTCATGACATTTCCACTCAAGAACCAGAAAATTGTTTTTCGATATAAGAATGGTTATAAGTGTTTTTAGAGGTTCTTCAGGTTCTTTAGAGGTTTACTTAGGAACATGCAGAAAGAACAACATGTGTAGAATCTAATTTAAGCGAGAAAATTTTGAATTTCATTTGGAAATTCAATCTACTTTTCAAAGTTTAATTAATTTGCAATATTTCATAATTCATACATTCATTCTATGTCATCGAGCATGTAATATTCTGACTTTGCTGGACAATAAAATTTAATGGATCAGTCTATATAATTCATTTACAAATAATATTCAAATTCTAAAACGAAGGTACACAAATGTGTAACACCGAAAATCAGTGTGTTAGATATTCGAGAAGGTCGTTAAAAAAGACTTATCGTGAAAATATGCATCAATAGTTGCTTCACGGGCAGTTATAAGGTTCAGACAGCAATGATTTTCAGAGACGATAAGCAATGATGTAAGAGTATGAAATCTGAAATACCATGTATGGATTTCTACATCTTGTAGATTCATTTAAAAGAATTTGACATTTTTTTTT
>BMAW01054347.1:5964-17596 GCA_019974015.1 Nephila pilipes
TAATAATTTTTCAAATTATTTAATTATATAAACAATTTAATAATTTTTCAAATTCATTTGTACACAGGTATTAAACAAGATTTATCCATTTATTCTTCTTGTATAATTTGGTTAAACCTAATTAAAATTTTATGAAACAAATTCTTTTAGAAGTAAATTTAGAAACTGGGAATAATGTGATTATTAACAAAAAATGACAAGGTAGATAGTTACAGTTTCCGATTACTACAGTTCGGTTCTTTGACAGCAGTTTAAGCTTAAAAGAGGACTTCAATGCGAGTGCTTTTTATTGGGGTTATGACTTCACTGATATCATGGGGGGGGGGGGGCCTTTTGTGTTCGATTTCACCTTACAATATAATTTTAATTTCTTAAGTATTCTTACTTTTCATGATTTTTTAAGCCTTTGTATTATTTGAAATTTAACATTCATTGGTTTTCAACAAGAAAGTGGAACTTTCTTCTAAATTTAAGGTACACGTATAGGTTCGGGGGCCTTTTGTTTAAAATATTACTTATAGAAAATTTAAACTCTTATTAACTAAAATTATTATATAAATAAGCTATTTATATGTTAAACTAATATTTGCTATAAGTTGTTTAAGTTTCAGAAAATTGATAAGTATCTAGAGAATTTTTGAAAAAACATTCAAAAAAATTATTCATAAAAATCTATTGACTGAAGTTGCATAACTTTAGTATCAAAATATCTCTTATGCATGTATCTGAAGTGTGACTTAAAATCGTTAGGTTATTCAAATATATAAAATTTTTAGAGCTAGTCGGAGAGCCATTACAAGATATGTACCATATTTTACACCATTGTTATGCAAATACTAGACAACAAATTTTTAAGAAAATATTCAAAACCTGAACACTCTTTTATTTCAAGTTCTAGAAAATATCAGGAAAAAGTAGTAACACGTGTCATAGAAATTTAATTGTAATAGTTTGAGATATCATTTTAGGAATGTTTAAAAAATGCAAAAAAAGAAAAATGATTTTGAGAAAAATCTGTGATCTGTGTTCAGGATATTTACACATTAAATTATATGATAACGAAGCTGGAAAACTTGCATTTACATCAAATTATTCATTTTTATTTTAAATTTACTCGCTTGCCCTTGAGTACAAAAAACTCCTATCATATATTCCAAAGAGCTAATAGGTTAATTCTTAATAAATATCAAATAAATTTGAATTTACTTTGATCACATTATTGAATTTTAGGTCTCACAAAAACTTAATAAACATTTAGAATTATTTTTTCTTAAATTTGTGATACTGAAAAATCACATAGTGTAAATTAGGTTAAGATACTGTTAATTTTCTGAGGTATGAAAAAAAATAATGATAAAATGAAGAAATTATTATAGAACTCTTGCTTCTTAGAAATGTAAAAAACTAACAAAGATTCCTTGGTAGAATAAATGTTTATAATAAATTCATTCCTCAATGTATAAGAATAAGAATGACTCAAAATAATCTTATAAGAATCATCAAAATTGGAAGTGGACACCAGAATGTCAACAATCTTTTAAAAAATAAGAAAAATATAAAATAAGTATGTGAAAATTATTTCAGTGTAACTTCGTATCAAGACTTTAAGTTCAAAATACAGTGGTGTATAGTAAGTAACTGTTGTACTGTAAATTAAAATAAAAACACTATGGAAAATTTACTGAATTATGTGATTATTTGAATTTTAAATCTCCCTATAGTTTATAATAACATTACTCATTTAAAAAGGAAACAAGACACAGAAAGTGTATTTTATAATTATAGAGTTGAATTCAGAACAAAGGAAGTGTAATGCTATGAACAGTTCCAATAAAATTAAAATTAGAAACACATGAAAGTTGTCCACTCTCACAATCTGATGACTTTTTAATTTAAATTCTATAAAAAAATTTAATTGAAATTCTGTAAAGTATATTGTGAAGAAAAATGCTTTAAATTTTGATTTCTTAAGATTTTATTATTGTAGCACTTAAAATCGATAGAAATGCTTCTGATAACGTACCCTAGATTTTGAAATATGTTCAAATGACAGAGACATTTATCTGGAGCTCCGCTCTCCTAAATGTATCCCCTGATGGTGATTTTTTATTAACGTCACACTGAGAAGCAAAACGAAGTCCACTGACAATGGATCTGGTAATTTTGAACCTTGCTCAAGTGACAAAATCAACACCTGATCTAAAGCCCTTCTCTCCAAACTTCCATACTGCACCAACGAGAACATGGAGCCTTGACATATTTATAGGACATTAGCTCCGGGTACAGGGTGGGTCTTTGTTGACAAATGGACTCGAATCCACTATTTGACAAAACATACCGACTGCAAGTCCACGACCATGACCACTAGGCTACCGCGACCACTCAGCTTGCCCAAGTGAGCTAAGGTCAGGATTTTTAACCTAACTGATCTGACTTAATTCAGCGTCTGTACGCAATGGATCAGCAATGAAAGCAGGAATCGAACCCACAATTTTAAGGAAGAAACGCCGGCTATGAGCACCCCATCATGGTCACTCGGCTTTTACATGCTTCCCGCCACACTTTAAATTTTGAATGAAATAGACCAAAAATAAATAGAAAATTTTAAATAAATATACTTGCCATAAAATAATTGCTTTCTTACATGCATATTAGCTTACTTCAGACATGCAAAAATGAAATCATTGTTATTTTGACACCTTTTTTTGTTATTTCTAATGTTAATCAAGCTAGTTTTAAATTACGTAGTACATAATTCTTTTGATTGATTGTTCAGCAACAGGAATGTATTTGGTGACGAACCTGATAATTTCGAATCTCAGTCAAGTACGATCCGTAAGCTAATACCCATGCTTCCACACAGCATCAGTAAAGTTTTCAGTCTTGACAGATATAACAACATCAGCCTCTCTTCAAAACGAATCATTAGTGACAACTCGGCACGATTAGAAGAAAATACTCCGATTGCGAGATCATGACCATGACGACTAGAGTAAGGCTTTTTTTTTGTTTAGCTTAGTTTTATTAACGTTCCATTAGAAGCAACACGAGAACTATTCGCGATGGACCTCGTGATTTTGAACCACGGTCAAGTGACGAGGACGACACCTGAGCTGGCACCGCCCTCTCCTAACATCCACACCAAAGGGGGGACGACTAGAGTAAGGAAGTCTTACATTTATAAAAACTGTTTTTTCTCAAAAGGTTAATTTTAAAAGTTCTGCAATTGAAAAGTGGATTAATAATTAATTTTTACAACTTCATTAACTAGTGCTGAATCTTTGAACAGATACATTGCTTATCTAATAAACTGACGAGTACAGAGAGACATAATAACAGAACATGGAGTTTGTATAATTATATGTTCTGTTAATGTGACACTCTGGATTCGTGTAAACTATCTTTAAATATCTTAGCACCAGCTTCAGGTTGATAAATATCTCCTTAACTTTATGTCCAGAAAAGAAAAATAAATTGTCTGGTAATGAATCGTCAATAAGAATTAGGTAATCCCCTTAATCTTTGAGCGATAAGAAAGCATAACGCGAAAATTTGCTCAAAATTTACGCAACTTTAAAAACTGCGACATCTGAAAATATATTTACATTTCGTTTGAAGATGCGACATTTTTAAAATGATTTAAAATGGTAAAACACTGCACTCTCAATATCTGACGCAAGAAAAATTGGAATGCATTTTATTTTTATTATCTTCTGAATGTTTTGACAAGAAAAAAAAATTTAAAGTAGGATTTTCAGTATGGAATTCTTTGTTCAAAATCCTTTTTAGACGCTAACAAATACTGTTCTTTGTTTGACAACTTAGAATTCTAGGTCGATATCTAAAATACATATTGTGAAACATTTTATATACACTGTGTATTCTAAGCCCACTAACAGTTGTACCACGTAATATATTTTCAATTTCTGGAAAGAATTTTGTGAAGTAAACGGATTGAAAGACCTACTTACCTTTCCGCTAAATTGATATTTTTAGCTGAATGTATTGTGTTAAAATTTACAGAATGTATTATATTGCTCTGAAATTCTCTTTCTTATTCAATGATTCCCGAAATAAATTTCGAATTTATTCACGAATAAGAAAATTTAAATCTCATTTTTGTATTATCAAGATTCGAGGAACGAAAATAATATTTTATTCATTGAACAAAAATATTCCTCCAAATATCAACAGTACAATAACTATATATTTTATGAAAAAAATTAGAAAGTTGTATCCCTTTAACTTAGTGAATTTCGTTTTTCAGGGATAATTTTTTCTAGCAGATTAATCAATCTCCGATAAGCTTCAAAAATACCTTTATTTCCTTTTATCGGAAGATTGCTGTCTATTTCTTAGTGCCTCGGTCACAGGAGAAGTTGAAAGGACATCTGAGAGCTCTGTGTTTCATCGCAATAGTGATATTCAGCTTCCTATGAATGCTCTGTTGTTATAACAGTTTTGTTATTTTTCTTTCGGGGAAGGGGACTTGTGTGTGTAGTGTTGAACCCAATGTAAAAGAAAGTATATATGCTGCTTTTAGATTTGCTAATAAGAACCATTACTAAAAGGATAAAAAAAATGATTTTTAATTAGAAAAGTAAAAATCCAGTATTTTTCTAAGGATAAAATATGTGTTATTTAACTCTCAATAACATTTTTGTTACTAGTAAAATTATTTTTTTATTCAAAAATCTCTCATGATTGACTACAGCAACTTAGGACATCATACTCAACACCATCGATGCCACTTCTCCTCTGCAGATTTCAATTTCAGAATACAAATAAAAATTATTCGCGACAGTAACGCCATCTATGAGGGTGAATATATAACATACTCCCCACCTTGAAACCCCAGGGTTTCAAGAAGTTCACTAACAAACAGTATTACAACCTTTACACAAATTAGTAAAAACACAAGATACACAATAATCGATACATATATATAAGAAACAATAATACAAAACTCATATTTATAAAATTAAAGATTACACATTAATTATGTTCCATAGGCAATACACAAATTTTTGAAATGGCTCTTTTACAAGTACTAGACTGCGTTTTAATTTTAACAACACGATTTTTTTTATCATCCCCAAAATAAATTTTAATTATCCTGCCCATGGCCCATTTATAACAAGGCAAATTATCTTCTATTAATAAAACTAAATCTCCTAATTTTACACTATTTTTCTCGAACATCCATTTGGATCTCTGTTGTAATTGACTGAGATAGTGACGATGCCAAAATTTCCACATAGATTGCACAAGTCTAGTAATTTTTTGCCATTTTTTGAGATGACTCTCCTTAAAGTTTGTTAAATTAGGCTCAGTTAAAGAGGTTAAGGACCTGTTTACCAAGAAGTGTGCAGGAGTAAGAACTTCAAAATCGTCGTCGTTAGCTGACAAAGGACAAAGAGGACGAGAATTTAAAATTCCCTCTATTTGAACAATTACCGTTAAGAACTCTTCGTAAGTTAAGTTTATTCCCTTAACAACTCTTTTTAGATGATATTTAAACGACTTTATAGCTGCTTCCCAAAGGCCACCAAAGGGTGGGGATCTTGGTGGAATAAACCGCCACTCAATACCTTCTGCAGCTAAATAGCCTGCCAGCTTTTCATCTGGTTTTTTAACCATTTCATGAAGCCTTTTAATTTCTTTATTAGCTCCTAGAAAATTCCGTCCATTATCTGAAAACAACCTTGCACACTTACCTCTTCGAGCCATGAATCTCTTTAGAGCTGCAATAAATGAATTTGAAGACAAATCAGAAACGATCTCAATGTGCACAGCCTTAAAACAAAAGCACACAAAAATACAAATATAAACTTTCTGTAAAGCACCTTTACGCTGAGCTTTACTCTTAATATAAAACGGCCCACAGAAATCGGCTCCAGCACAATTAAAAGCAAAATCTGGAGAAACTCTTTCCTTGGGCAAATTGCCCATGATTTGAGTCGACACAGTTGGTTGGACTTTGAAACAAATGATACATTGATGAACAATTTTTCTACAACTATTACGTCCATTTAGAGGCCAGAATTTTTCTCTAACAAGATAGAGTAACGAAGAAGCACCAATATGTAAATATTTTTTATGAAAATGTTCTATTATAATTAAAGTTAACCTGTGACCCTTTGGCAAAATTATTTGATGCTTTTTATTAAAACTCAAATTACTATTACCTAACCGTCCTCCGACTCTTAACAATCCCTCAGAATCCAAGAAAGGATGCAAAGTTTTTAATTTACTACCTGGAGGCGCACAGTGTTGGTTTTGGAGACTATTAATATCCTTAGTAAAGGTCTGGGTTTGGACACCTTTAAGTAAGAATGCCTCTGCTGCATTCAACTCCTTTGCATTCAGTGGACCTATTGTCTTCACTGCGCCCTTTAGGTTCTTGACAAACCTGAAAACATAACCTAAAGCACGAATGATGTTAATGTAATTGTTACTTATTTCAAAAAGACATTCTAAAAAACTAGGAGTAGTACAAAGAGAAAGGTGAATCATAGAATCCTTATTTAGTTCTGAGTTCTTTTCAGTTCCTTTAACCTCTAGAAGATATTCATCATCTGAAACATCAGGATTGTCCTTGAAGTGTGGCCAGTTATTAGATGACAAGAAAGAAGGTCCATTCCACCAAATGTCTAATTGTTGGATCTTTGAAGGAAAAATACCTCGTGAGATTAAATCTGCGGGATTCTCAGCAGTTTTAACATAATGCCAATGAAAATCCTTTGTATTCTCTTGAATTTTGGTGACACGATTAGCTACAAATACCTTCAGAGAGCTGGGTGGAGCTTTAATCCAAGCCAGCACCACGGTAGAGTCTGAGTACAAATGTATTTCATGAAATTCAAGTTGTAATGATGATATAACCTTTACGATAAGTTTTGAAAGTAATTCAGCAGCACAAAGTTCTAAACGTGGAATACTTATTTCCTTGATGGGAGCCACTCGAGATTTGCTGCACAAGAGTGACACCTTAATGTCACCATAACTTGATACAGATCTAATGTAGACGGCACAACCATATGCATCTTTCGAAGCATCTCCGAAGCCTATAAGGTCAACTTTCAGTGCCTTAGAAGTTAAAACATGTCGTTCTACAGTTAAATTTTTTAATTGACTCAATTCAGAACTGAATTTTTCCCACTCTCTACTTAAATGTAAAGGAACTTCATCGTCCTAATCAATTTTTAAAATCCATAATTTCTGCAAGAAAATCTTGGCTGTAATTATCAAAGGTCCTAAGAGACCTAATGGGTCAAACAATCTGGAAATATCAGATAGCATTGTTCGCTTTGTTGCTGGACTCACAATTTTTTGAACACTAAAACAAAATGTGTCCTTTTTAGGATTAAATTGTAATCCCAAGGTTTTTAATGTTGTTGAGTTGGGATTATCAAAATTGTATTCTCGGTCCGACGTTGGAACCTTGTGTAACAGACTAGGATTATTTGAACTCCACTTATGAAGCTCCATGCCCGCTGATTTTAACAACAGTATTAACTGGTCTTGTAGTTCAATGGCAGAAGATAAATCCTCGGTACCACTTAGAATATCGTCGACGTAAAAGTCTTTACCAGCAGCGGCAGCTAAAGGATACCTGTTTTGTTCATCCCAACATAATTGTTGAAGTACTCTTGTCGCCAAGTAAGGAGCGCACTTGGTTCCGTAGGTAACAGTGAGCAACTTAAATACGCGTAATTTCTCTTCCTTTAAACTTTTCCAAAAAATACATTGTAAATCACACTGATCAGGATGTATCCAAATTTGACGATACATCTTTTTTATATCGGCAGTGAAAACTACAGAATGTTTTCGAAACCGCAACAAAATAGCGAACAAATCATCTTGGACAACCGATCCTGAATATAAGTTATCATTAAGCGATTGTCCAGATGACGTTGCCTCTGATGCGTTAAAAACCACGCGTAATTTGGTGGTACTACTCTCTGGCCTAAAAACGCCATGATGAGGCATGAAATATTTTGGAGTTTCAGAAGTTGCCTGCATATGCCCTAAATTCTCATACTCTGTTAAAAATTCCAGGTAGAGTTGCAGATACTCAGGATCTCCTTCCAAACGTTTCCAAAGAGAATTAAATCTTTTAATTGCTATGTGTTTTGACTCGCCTAAACATGGGGGTTCTATCTTAAACGGCATTTTAACGACATAGGTTCCATTGTCTTTTCTGAAAAGTGTCTTCATAAAGTGATCCTCACAAATTAAACTCTCCTCATCTGGTAATTTATCCCCTTCAACTTCCTCAATTTCCCAAAATTTCCTTAAATTTGCATCCAAATCCTCTATTATTAATCCACAATGAAAAGTAGTTTTGTTCTCGATTGGAACACTTCCGGTAGCAACATACCCAAACACTGTATTTTGAAAAGCAATTTCTGAATCCGGAAACCTAATTTGACCCGTTCTCAAAAGTTCGTAAAATATTTGGGCACCTAATAAAATATCCACCTCTCCAGGTTTATTGAAACTCACATCTGCTAATTTGAAATTACCTAATTCTAGCGTATTAATGTCAAATTGCCTGGAGGGTAAATGATCTGTTATTTCCGGTACTACTAATAACTCAATTTCTTCTTCAAAACTTCCACTAACGTTTGAAATTTTTGTTTTTACAATCCTATTAACAACAGAAGAAGATTGATTTAATCCGGAGACCACTATGCTTCGTTTTTGTTTTTTCAAATTCAATTTGTCGGCTAAACGTTTCGAAAGAAAATGACTCATACTACCAACATCTAGTAACGCACGTGCGCTCGTAAATATTTCTAAACTATTTTGAATCATGACCTTCGCAGTACTTAATAAAACCATCTTATTTGCATTTACACTTGTTGCAGTGAATGAATGTGTAGTGCTCGCAGGTGGCACATTCGATGGAGAATTAATACTGGGATCGGGATTTTCTATTCGCGGAACAAATACATTTGACCTCGGATTTAATGCTATGCTTTCATTTTCCGAACGAGCTTCGGTTGCATTTTCTTTTATGTGCAAAAGTGTGTTATGCCGTTTTTTGCAAACAAAACAGTTAGATTTTGAATAACAATTAGCCACTTTGTGATGATTTAAACAATTAAAACATAACTGCTTATTTTTAACAACCTCAATTCTCTCCTTAACAAGCATATTTTTGAATAAAGGGCATACATTCAGAGAATGATTTTCATTAGATTTACAGACTACACATTTTGGAGTTTTAACCTCCGATACAAATACCTTTTGAGGACTGTATTCTTTACGATATTTTTGCGAATGAATTACGACTTGCGGCATTGAGAACACATTACTATCGTTTTTGAATTTTGACGATGCATAAATATCGCAATGCCTAGCCAAATCTGGTGGCACATACCAAGATTCTCCTTGTTTCACGCCAATATGAATTTGTAATTCACGATCTAATGAATCAAATATTTTTTCGGAAACCATAAGTTCACAAACTCCCTTGAAATCATTTACCTTTCTTAATTGACAATAGTAATCAAATGCTGCACTAAGTCGCGAGGCAAATTGGATATAACTTTCGTTTAGGCGTTTTTTGGCTTTACGGAAATTATTTAAAACTTCTTGTGGAGTGGATTGAAATTCTTTTAATACTAATTCTTTTAATTTGTCATACATACACAATTCATCCTCACTTAAATATATCGTTAAATTGGTAGTCCTTTCGCCCAAGATATTTAATAGAATTTCTGACTTAAATTGTTCTAGGACATTTTTAGTTTTGAAAGCTCTTTCAAGCAATTGGAAAAATAAATTATACGATTCTGCACGTGTCGGAACTGGTATTGTTAAGGTTTTGACACTTTTTATCAAACATTCTAAACTGGAATTTAAATCGGAATCGCTACTTGTCACATTAACATTTTGTGTTACTTTTTGTAAATTCGCGAGCTCAAGTTGTCTTTCTAATTGCGCGAGTTTCAATCTTTCCAATTCTAGCTTTCGTGCTTCATTTTTCTCGTAATCTTTTTTCTTTTCAATTATTGATTCAACTACAGTTTTTACGACTTCAAGATTATTTTTATAAATATCGCTCTTTTCAATTAAATCTTTAATAGTAAGTACTTTGCCACTTGCCGGAACACTGATTTCTAGTTCTTCGGCAACTTCGATTAATTCACTCTTTTTAAGTTTTGAAAGCATTTTGATTGAAAGGAGAACTCAAAATATATGCAACTCATACAATGAAACTAATACACTATTTTGGAAAACATACTAAAATAACCAAAAAGTGTACTCACAGTTACCCAAAACGAAGCGGACCCAATTGTAATCCAATACTGATGAAACAAAAACTATAATCCAGTAAAGTTGAAACTTCCATTAAACAGTCACATTCACCATTCTTCAATGTTCAATACGAAACTTTCCAATGAACGAACAATCCATCTTTTTGCTGTTCTGCAGGTCGGCGGACCACTTATGTTCTTTAACTCTCAATAACATTTTTGTTACTAGTAAAATTACTTTTTTATTCAAAAATCTCTCATGATTGACTACAGCAACTTAGGACATCATACTCAACACCATCGATGCCACTTCTTCTCTGCAGATTTCAATTTCAGAATACAAATAAAAATTATTCGCGACAGTAACGCCATCTATGAGCGTGAATATATAACAATATGTCTTAGTGTTTTTTGAGGCAAAAGACATTCTCTGTGCAGAATTGCAGCAAAGAAATTACAGCAATTATAAATCTTGTGAATCAAAATTCTTTGATGTGCTTGTATATTTTACAAATTAAAATGACTATAAACTCTACAAAGCTGTGTGAAACACAGATGATTACTTATTACTTATTTTAATCTTTCAAAACCCTGTTTATACAATAGAAAATATAAGATTTGTAACTTCAGAAAGTTGATATTTGGTATGTTTTTTATTCGTTTCTCATTATAATTTATAAGTATTGCAAATATCGTAACGCATGCAATGTTCATTTTTATAAATTTTCTCTTGAACCTGTAAATTATGCAATAGTTATAAACTAAATCCTGTCTCCTGGCTTTGCTTATAATTAAATATAAGCAAAGACATAAGAGCCTGAGAGTCCCGAAAGCAAACGTAATATTTTATTTTTAAAATGAATATTCATCAATTAATTATCATACAGGTGACAAATAATTCTTAAAATAATAAATTTTTCAAGATTAATATTCAGAATACACAAGAGTATTCTTGAGACTTCAAGGAAGGCAATTTCAATGTTTATTTATGAACTGCGTTTGTTAAGAATTTTTAAATAAAAAAATGTTACAAGATTCAACTTATCAATGTTTTTTAATAGACTCTCTTTTGAGAGATTGGGTTTGCTTTTTTAAGCGTATTTTACTGAAATAAATAATTAATTACGTAAATAATTATTATATAAGAATAAATAATTTTATTTGTTAACGAGAATCATTGGATACGTCACAAACTATACTCTTTTAATCATCATCAATTTCTCTTTCTTACTTTGATATTTCTTCAATATATTTTGAAGTAAAAAAAAAAAAATTATAAGTTTGATAAACTTTCTTTATTGAACAAGTGTTACAATCCAGTAACGCCATCTATGAGCGTGAATATATAACAATATGTCTTAGTG
>BMAW01054357.1:0-12245 GCA_019974015.1 Nephila pilipes
TTTTTTTTTAGTGTTATGTTTTTCTGTGGCTTAAACATTTTCAGTTGTATAGGTGTGACTCCTAAACATAGTGACTATTTGTTTTCTTATTAGGTGTTTTTTTTTATTAAAGATACCAGCATAAATTTACAAATTTTTCAACACAAATTTAGTTAAGAAATTTTTTTAAAAAGGGGGGATTAAAATGTCCAATGTTAAACCAGCAGTGTTATAAAAGAAATTGGACAAATGTGTTAATAAATTGTAAAAAATCATTGCATTTTGTTTACAGGAAAGTATATTTTCTTGTATTTTGATAAAAGACCTGCCTTTTTGCCAAAAATTTTACCATAAGCATCAGAATTTTTTTTATTGGATGGTAAGGTTATTGTGTAATAATAAATGGTAGAATTAGTTTTTTTTTTAATTTATTAACAAATATGTGTAGCTTATTGCATGCATTCATTTTTGTAATCCTATTTAGTTCAAAACAAATAATTTTATTTATATATTTGATATCTAGAGGGTGTAGCATATAATTGAAAATGAAAACCATAGTGGCATCTCAGATTGTAAAAATCCCTGAAGGAGGTAAGTACCTTGATAAAATTAAAAATTTGTTTTTAATGGAATACACTGTTTAATTTTCTATTGGATCTAGAATCTTAAATTTTACTTCTGTTTCTTTTTTTTTCTTCACATTGGTTTCAGTATTACCTCAAAATTATAAAAGCATTTATAAAATAAGTTAAGCATAATTTATTTATTAGGGGTATAGAGCAATTAGAAAGATGTATGTTAACTTCCTCATAAGATTATCTAGGAATTCATTTCAGTTTTTTAAATGAACTGTTCATTTTCATAAAATTGTTCCTTATATTCCCTGAATAAAGTCTTACAGAATTAAAAATATTTGAATATTTTGATTACACATTTGGATTAAGTTAATTTAATGTGGAAATAAAATGTTACATATATATAGAGAGAGAGTACTAAGGTTGCAGATCAACTGTTTGATATATATCATTTAGAAGCCAGCTTTGCTACAATTTATGAATAATTGCTGCATTTTTCTTTTGATAATGTGGATCATCCTAGTAAACCTATTATTCAATTTTGGTAATCTAGATAAGTTAAATTATAGAATATGTTTATCTTGGTTACATTCTCTCTGTTCTTATTTGTTTTGTTTTCTTCTAGTGCCAACATATTCAGGACTTATTCAGTGACAAAAATGCCAGGGTTTTTTTTATAGAAATTCATGACATTGTAACACATACATCCTTTTAGTATACCATGTTTTTAAAAAAAATTAATGTAAAGTCTTTTTCTTATGTCAAATACCCATTTAGTTGTGCATTATAGGAGACTAAATATGGAACATATTTTAGACTTAAAAAATTGATTCAGAATTATTAGTATAAAATATGCTTCCCAGTATATGATATCAATGTATTTTTCTGGTTGGTGGTGGGGATTTCCAATTCTTAAATGTTGCATAAAGACAGTCATAAACAAAGATGATGAAATCCTTGGGTGAAGATTGTGTTGAAGTGTTCATTGTAATAACTGTTCTCAATGGGTATGTATTAAAGTGAAGGAAATAAATGCATGTATTACAGTAATAGTAGTACTATGTAAAATTGCCAATAAGTTTGAATGTTGATTTTCTAGAGGGATATGATTTGGTTAAAAAAGGAAGATTTTTTTTTATTCGAGAATGTTGTTAGAATGAATTAAATGTGTTGGAAGAATAGAGGTTGAGGTAAGTAAATTATAAATTTTAAAAAGAAAATGAGGAGAATGATTTGTCCTAAAAGGCAAGTATTTTGTTTTTTGATGTATTGTATGATCCTTGCTTTGACCAATGGCTAATTTATTTATGAGCTTACAATCAATATTGATAGCATGGCAATCTTTCATTTTAACGAGTCACCAAGATCAACCTGAATCTACTAATAATTTTTAACTAGATGTTATTTGACACTGAATATTGAGTTATATTATGAATGTCGTTTGATTTATCTTTTTTTTTCGTGGATGAAGTTAATATCTTGGGTACATTTTTTCTGTGGTTTTCTCTAATTTGCCAGTTTTTTCTTGGTTTTGCAATTTGCGTTATCTGCATTTAGGGTGGGTGTTTATACCAATTTATGGGATTAAACAATAATTGTCAGATAAATAGGGGGGAGGTCCTGTACTCTTATAATTTTTTTTTTAAAAAGGTTTTTTGCTAAAACTTCTGAATAGGGAAGAAAGTAAAAAGTTATGAAGGTTTATTTATTGCAATGTCCTTTTTCCTAAAATATTTTATTTTTGTTAGTGGCTTATTTGTCCAAGTAATATAAATAATTATGCTTTTACATTCAACAGTTTGGGCATAATTTAATTTATTTATAAAAAATAAAAAAAGATGGTTGTTTCTCACAATCTATTGGAAAAATAATTTTATTGATTCCTTAAGTTTTTCAGAAGTTTATTAAATTATAATGAATTTTCAGAACTGATTGAACTTTTAAACTACGTATGAACATAAATTTGATTATGAATTATTAAAAGCAATTGTGCTCTAATGAGTCTTTTTTTGTGTAGCTAATTATTTCTTTTTTTAATTCAAAGAAGAATGCATAATTTAATTCTGATTTTCTTAAAAAATTTTCAGTGATTGTTAAAGTTCGCTCCCGAGTAGTAAGTGTTAAAGGACCTCGTGGTATATTGCATAAAAACTTCAAACATGCGCAAGTGGAAATGCAAATTGTTGGAAAGAATAAATTGTTGGTTCGGAAGTGGTTTGGAATTCGTAAGGAGCTGGCAACTGTGCGTACTATCTGTTCACACATCGAAAACATGATAAAGGGTGTTACACTGGTAAGTTTGAATCCTTTTGATTTCCAAGTTATTTGTGAATAATATTTAAATTAATATTATTAAAATAAAATCTTTGTCAGCAAAAGTTTTTTACAGTAAAATTTAATTTTTTTAAATCTAAGTAATTTATTTAAAACTGAAGAGGTATTGTATCTCTTGGAGAAATCTCACTGATAAAAAAAAAATTGCTGTTACCTTTTTTTTTTTTTTTTTTTACATTAGAGTTTGCTTATTTGTGAATTTCTACAATAGGTACAAAAATGCTGATGAAAAGTATTAATATGTCAGTACCTCTGTTAAGTAGAATAAAAATTTAACTACAAAATTAACTTGAATATTTACTTAGTAACTAATTATAGAAAGACATACATTTATTTTCTCTTTAGTAATATAGCTCTGCATATTGTATATTATAGTATTCTTTGATATTCATAACATTTTCCTCTATTGAATACTAACATTTAGGAATGTTAGTGACAATAGAGGAGCATGTTGTAAATTTAGGAAATAAAAAACGTAATTGAAATAAATTATTAAATTATGCATTTTTGTCATGTAATTTTTCTAATTATTTTGGAACATGAAGCTTACAATTTTTTTAACTATACAAAAATGAATATTACTTATAAAAAAAAAAATTAAATTAGCTTGTCCAATGATTCGTAATCATTCTCAGGTATAGAACACTTAATTAAAAAACCATTAAATATGTTTGGAAAATATTTTGAAGTTATATATGTATGTATATTACTTGTTTGTATTGCAGTTTCCTTTCATGTATTGTTTTAAGGACTAAGGGAAAACTTATAAAACTGAAGAAATCAGTGCTGTGAAATTCAAAATTTTTTGAAGTTTTAAAGATTGTTATAACTTTGCTTATTCGAAGACTGGTAGGCATGCACAAAAGGTGAAGGGGTCATCCAAATGGGGAAGTTAAAAAAAACTGAAGAAGCCACACATCACCTCATGGATTCATATGTAGATGAATTTTTGTGATGTTGGTTTCAGCGAAGAGGATCCATTTCAGATTCCATTCAGAAACTCGATTTGTTGCTGTCTTAAATAGAATTAGGAATTTTTGGCAGCTGAAATTATCAGCATGAACTTGATTAAAATTGTATTAACTTTTATTATTATTAACAGTTATTATTATTTTTTTTTTTTTTGCTAAATGAGATTTCTTTCAAAACTTTTCAAATTACTTGACAAAATGCTGACAACTTTTAAATTAGTAATAAAAAAATGAATTTCTCTCTTTTGAATAATTTAATGCACTATCTCTTAAAATGTAGTGCATGCATTCTTGCTAAACTAGCACAACAATTGAGTGCAATTAACTTTCTTGTGGGGGAAATTTTTTTTTTTCCTGTCTTTTTACTAAGAATCTAATGAACTTTTTTTTTTTTTTTTTTTTTTTTACAAAATTATTTTGTCCAGGTCCTAGTAAAAAAAAATTTCAGACATATTTGAAAAATTTTGGGGGTACGAATTCTGAAATGATTCCAACTGGAATCATTGGGGCATTGTTGTGTGGCTAATGAAAGCAAAAAGTAAACTTTTTTACTTTAGCCATGTGTGTCTAAATATTGTAAAATACATAAGTGATATTAATTAAATGTTAAATTTGAAGTTATAATTAAGTATTGTGAAAATCTGAAATAATTTTTTCTTTTGTTGAAGTTAAACATTACATTTCCCATATTTTTATCCATCTGTAACTTTTGATACATAACTTGCATCTTGATTTATGAGAGGTGTTGCATCCAATGGCCTAAATTATAATATACATCAATAACAGGATCTGTTTTTGGTTAATTAGTTTGAAAGTCTTTTTCTTGGTTCTTTTTATCCCTCTTCAAAAGGCCTGCTGCAATAACACAAGCAAAATCGAGCATTGGTCAGTATTTTTCATTTTTTTGGTCATTGTTTTCTTGCAATGTCTCGCTGATCCATGCCATGTTGATCAGAAAAAATGAGAACCATGTGATGTCTCTTGATGTTTGTTCGTTAGAGGTGAACAAGCATGTCTATCAACAGTGGATTTTAAAAGACAAGGGAATTAGTGATTACAAATGGAGTCACTGAAGCAGAAAAGGTTAAAGGTACATTGTTCTGATTTTAAAAAAAAAAGTTAATGTGTCTTAAAATCTTTCTCCATTCTGTAAAATAAGCAAGTGATTACATCATTGAAGAAATTGTCAGGCATGCACATTTTTGCATTTGAAAGTTAAAGATCTATTATTTTGTCTTTAAGAGATGGGTACAGTTAAAAATTTTATATTAAAGCTTTCTTTAGATTATCATCTCTATTATCAGTATAATTTTAATAATTATTTGCCATTGTCTTTTCTCTATTTTCTTTCTGAAATATTAAAAAAAAAAAATGTGTTTTTTAGGGCTATCTGTATAAGATGCGAACAGTTTATGCTCATTTTCCCATCAATGTCACCACATATGATAAGGGGTCTCGAGTGGAAATCAGAAACTTCTTGGGTGAAAAGATTGTGAGGCATGTTAACATGCAACTAGGTGTTACATGTCAAAACTCAACGCAAAAGGATGAACTGATCATTCAAGGCAATGATATTGAACTGGTTTCTCGGTCAGGTATGACAAAGGTTTTTAATTTTATTTTGAGTTTAAAATTGTGTGTCTATGAACTAAAAGTTTTTATTAAAGATTTCTGTTCCTTCTGTAATCACTTTGAAAATTATTTTATTATAAACTGTCAAGTAATATTTTTTTACAATTTTGATCTTCAAAAGTTTTTTAAAATTAGATTTTAAATTTTATTTGTTTCAAAGAGGAAAAAAATATATCTTGTTTGTTCATTATTTAGAATTTTTATATGTGTGTTTAAAATAAATTCAATAAATTATGTTCATAAGCAGTGTAAAATTAATAATATGTGAGTTAGAAAGTTGGCTGATTAAGTTAAATTTTAATTGAAAGAATAAAAGACTTTTGTCATGCAATTTCTGGATCACAGTTGTAATATAGTGATTATATAAATAAGACTTATAATGGAAAGTGAAGCAATTATTTATAATTAAAAGACATAATGTTTTTTGTTTGAAAATTAATTGTTCAGCAATATAGAAATGTTATTGATTCTGAATCTGTGCTGAAATTTTTCTTTCTTTTCTAGCTGCTTTAATACATCAGTCTACATTAGTGAAGAACAAGGATATAAGAAAGTTCTTGGATGGTATCTATGTATCTGAAAAAACGACAGTTGTTGCTCCAGAGAACTGAATACTTAAGAATATATAAAACATTGAAAATGTGTGTGTGTTTGATGTTTCTCTCAAATCTTGTGTCAAAATATTAATTTGAGACTTCATATGTGCATTTGTATTAATAGAACTTGAAGTTATATTCATTGAACTATGTGCTTTTAAACGCCAGTTATTAGCTAATAGTTACAAATTTCAACTTTTGGAAGAATTTATATGATGCATCTGTATATGCTGTGCATAAACTTGGGATCATTATAAAATTTCTTTTCTTTTAAGTTTATTTTGTGAGTATTGAGTCTACTCTCATTTTGTTGCATTTACTTACGCATCTCCACTGTGGAACAGTCCTTTTCACTGGAAAATGTTGGCTAGAAATTCGTATAAAAGCTTAAAAATTATTCATTGGGGGATGGTTTTTTTATTAGGACAGTGCTGTAAATTCTGTCTCCTTTAGTATTCATCTTTAAATTAATCATTTTATTCCATATTGCAAAATGATAAAACTCTAATTTTGTGCTCCTTTAAATAATTTACTCATTTCTTCCTCTTTAGTCTGTTACTGTTATACACAAAAAGCCAGAAAAACTGGTACAGGCTTGTGTATTCAAATAATGAAGGTATGTAACTAATCGGTGTAACACGATGAGGTTTAGCTGTGCCTATATAATACAAGCAGCTAACAAATCTGTTAGATCAGCCCCTGCTGCTGCATGTTATCGAGTGGCTTGAACGTGACATAATTCAATCACAAGAGATGAAACGTTTCATCTCTGAGAAAGCAGTGTGATTTTGATTTTCACTTACAGCCTTTTCATGAATGTACTGTGAATATCTGGTATCCAGCAAAGGGTAAAATCTCCCAAGTGTGGTGCTGTTGGAAAAAGGGGGCATCCATGACCAACACGAATCCTTAGATGAGGTAGATATGCAACTTTTTCGAATTGCTGCAGATTTCAATGCTGGTGTATCAGTTTTTGTCAATGCATACTGTTCAATGTTCTGTGTTGATGTCAGCTTTTGGAATGGAAAGACCACTCGTACTTATGTTGATTGTATTCGCATAGCTGTATACCTCATCTTGGATTGCAGATGGCTGGAAACAAGTCTGTTTTAGCAAGTATCATTTCTTTTTGTAACAGATAGGTACACAGTTGTTACAGAAGCCTGTTGGCATGTAGCCAACGTTATTTTCGTTGAGTCATAGGCTCCTGATGCCACACTAAATCTAGTTGAGGTCCTAAGTGCTCTTGATGGTGTAGTGTAAAAGCTTGGAGGTGGAAGGTGTTGTCCTTGTTACTTGACCAAAGTTCAAAATCATGAGGTCTGCCTCCCTAAAGTTCAAATGTTATTTCTCAGTGCGATGTTAATAAACATTCATATGCTGATATATTGTCTCATGAAACTATAGACTCTACTTGTCATCAAGGAACAGTTCAGGTTGATGGAACCTTTGTGATAGTATGTGGCGTATGCAGTTGGTGTGATATAGGACCCCTGATACATCTGGACAGGTGGTCATGGTTTCAGACTCATGACCGGCAGTTTTTGTCAAGTCGCTGGTTCGAGCCTTGGCCACCAAAGACCAGCTGTGTAGCCACAGGCTGATGCATGCTAAATCTGTTGAGACCCAAAGTCCCCCCTTCCGTTGGTGTGGTGTGGAAGTTAGGGGTGGCAGCTCAGGTGTCATCCTCGTCGTTGAGGTTCAAAATTATGATGTCCGTTGCTTCCAGTGTGACGTTAACAAAACTAAACATCTAGACAGGTAGTAGGTACGTAAGCATCCTCTCCAATCACCTACACCCCTTCATAACTATTGTGCATTCCGACCCCATGGATAATGTGACACCCTATGTACCAGGAGTTGCTTCCTAGTGGCTCCAGGAACACTCTTCAGATTTAAGGCACTTCTATTGCTACCTAGTTTCCGAGACATTAATGAACTTTTTTCAAATGTGTAGATCAATTTTCCCTTGTTTGTGTGTGGCACATCATATCTACATGAGGTCTCACACCATTTCATCACTCCTAAAAAATTTGTGGACTTCCCTGCAGGATTAATGGTGGGAATAGCCTCCAGGGTACCATTGAACATTAGCCAAGTTTTTTGCAGCTGTTTTGACATAACTGAATAGCATATCACTGTCCTGGAAGCTTTTCTTACAACTGTTCCTTTCATCATCAATAAGAATAAATCAGCTCTAAACAATTGGCAAAAAATGTTTCCTAATCCATAATCTTTCTGAGCGACACACCTTCATGATATGGAACTCCTCACCCCATATGATTCATCTTCTAACTTTTTTGTACAACACGTCAGGCACTTTTTACAGTGCATATTTCTTACAATGCCTAAATCAGATGCACATTGTTAGGAGTAACACATTAAAATTTAGCTTTGGTGCTATAAACCTCAACTTTCATTGACATAGAGCTGCGACCAGTGTTTCATCGAGTTGTGGGTTTGAACCTTGATGCACATCTGTCAAGGTTCCATGTCCACCTGTTAGCGTGGATGTAGAAGTGTTATCCTTCTCACTTGACTGAGATTCAAAATTCCTAGATCTATTGCTAATAGCCTTCATGTTGCTTCTCAATGCAATGTTAATGAAGAATTGCAATTCAACTTGTTTTCTTATCATGGTGCAAATATTTATATTTTTTTATTAACTGCATATTTATATTTACTTTATGATGAAATTCAGAACAACAATCATGTTACTTACAGAAGGTACTAGAGCACCACAAGATTAATTTTGATTTCAATAGCATGAAAACTGCTTATAATGGGAACATAGTAAGGTCTATTGTAATGAGCATCCACAATACCTACTGGAAATGCTGTATGAGCAAGTTCTTTTTTGGTGTCATTTAATTACGAGCATTCATTTCTAATAATTTTTATTGCAGGGCGACACTTTACAAATATGAAACACAGAGATTAAACATAGATTGGTCTTTAGTCCTTTAGCGAGGCAAACGCTCATCAAGGCGTGTTTCGCCTTCGAGGGTTATGTCATTTCTGTCTCAGGCGCTGATGAACTCTACATCACTAGATGGCACCAGTGCTTCACACCTCCTCTTTCAAGAGGGTATCTATAAAAAAAAAAGAAATTACATATACTAAGGAATTCACAAAAAACTGCATAAAAAAAAAAAGAAAAGAAGACAAATTCAAGCACAAGAAATATTGAGTATTTTTGTTCTGGTATCTGTCCAATGAATTGCTTGTAGTCGACTTGGTGTTCAAGTGAATTTTACTGCACCAATAGCTGACACTGGCGTTGAATCATAAGTTTCAAATTTTCTCAATGCAAAAATGATGGCATAAGCATCTTTCTCTATGGTAGCATATTTTTCTTGTGACTTTGATAACTTTTTACTTGGGAAAGCAACAGGCCTTTCATTTCCGTTTTCATCAACTTAAACAAGACAGGCACCTACTGCATATGTAGAAGTGTCTGTGAAGGTGGTAAATGAGGCTTGAAATTTGTTGGTGTGGTGTGGATGTTAGGAGAGGGGGGTGCCAGCTCAGGTGTCGTCCTCGTCACTTGACCGTGGTTCAAAATTACGAGGTCCGTCGCCAATAGCCCTCGTGTTGCTTCTAGTGCGACGTTAATAAAAACTAAACTAAAAGGCTTGAAATTTAGTGCAATGCAATTGGGAGCTTCACAAATACCTTTAAGTTTCCCAAAAGAGTCCTCGTGCTTCTTAATCCAGTTGATGTTTCACAGAGCTTTATTTCTTGTAAGTTCTATTAAAGGAAGCGCTATTTTGGCACATAGGATCGGTAGTATGACAGAAGACCTAGGAGACTTCTTACACCTTACTTCTCTTTGGAGGTAAAAGATTTTTGATTGCAAGTACTTTTTCAGGATCAGGTGAATGGCTGTCAGAACCTACAACATGTCTGAGAAGTTTTACTCGAGTTTCACCAAAACAACTTTTGAAATTTGATGGCAAAATTAGCATAATTTAAGCTATATAAAACAGCTTCAAGATGTCTTAATGATCTTAAAATATTTCTATGTCATCATTGTAAACTTCGGCATACGCTCCATGTTGGGTTAAAAGTTGATTAATAGTACGTTGGAATGTAGCGGTCGCATTCTTCAGACCAAAAGGCATAACTCTGAAAGAGTATTGTCCCCTATGAGTGACGAAGTTATCCATTTTGATTCAGAACTCATTCAGATTTGACAGTATCCTTTCAAAAGATCAAGCAAGGTTATGAATTTGGAGCTTGCTACTCGAAAAATCAAATCAGTAGAGTTCTGCATAGGAAAAGCATCTTCTGTCTGAGAATTCAAATAACTGAAATCCACGCATAATCTTTGTACCGTCTTTCTTTGACATACATACTACTGTGTGGCCATATTCACTTTCAGAGCAAATTAGGTTCAATTACACCTAAGAGATCATCTATTTGTTTACTTCTTTTAAAATTCAGGGATTCGATAGGGTTGTCGCAGTTTAGGTTTACTATTTGTTATCAATTTGATTGAAATATCACCAATTCTAGCTATTTTGGGGATTTCAGATATAACAAAAAAGGTATATGCTTATCCAAATCGTTAGGGTTTTCCCTCTTAACATGATGTATCATATTTTTTAATACTCCATTTAATTGTGGGTGTCCCAGAACAGAGAACCTAGGGGAAGATCCCATTCTTTTAATAAATTCTTTTGTGAGACTGGATGTAAAGTTAGTGTCTTGATCGAAGAAGATGAATAATAATTTTTTAGTTTTAAATATTCAAAATTTATCATAACTTGGAGTCGTGTATTGCTTAAAATAACATTTTCAAACAAAAGAAAGCGACAGCTATACCATATTACTAAAATATTTTCTAGAAGCAAGTACATTAAAACAATATTAAATTAATAGCTTTTGTAATCTCATGACTACACACTCTGAGAGTACGATTGTTGAATCAAACTCGTAATAATTATACCGATGTTTGCTTATATTTATATAGTTGTGTAGTCGCATGATTTAGTGTGCAGAATTCATTTGTGGTCTCATTATTGCAACTTACATATTTAACTGCTACAGTGAAATCATGTTATAAAAAATAATACCTCATGTTTTCAAAATTGTTCGACGAAATATGTAGAAGGAAAAACTTTTAAGAACAATATGTTGAATATTTCATTCTACATATTGTTCTTAAAGTTTTTAGAACATTATTACTAAACTATTTCTTTTCAAATTTTCGCCCTTTTAATGCACACAAAAAAAATCATTGTACTTCAAATAATTTGTGATCAATTTGATTTGAATTTTTCATAACATTGCATTCTAAAGCAATAGGAATACAACTAGTGATGGACTTCATAAATCTGAACCTCAGTCAAGCAATGAGGACAGCACCTACTCGTCAAACTTCCACACCCTCATGAGGACTTAGAACCTCGACATATTTAGCAGCCGGTTTTCAATTTAACAGGATTCGAACTTGCGAGTTTGAGACATCAATGCTTGGCTATAGTGGCCCTTTAGTGATTAAATATAATCTAGTGAGATTTATAAATAATTTTCAACTTATTTGAACATGTTTTATAGCTATTAAATCTTAAATAAGGCAAAAATTTCAATTAATTCCTGTATTCCAATGAAAATAATATGTAACACTTTTTATATCAAAAATTGGAATACTTTCCATGAAAATAAGCTTTCTACTTTCTCATCACAATTAGCTGATGCATCTAAATCAACCTCATCATTGCTATTGAAAATGCTGTTTTCTAATTCATCTCCAAACTCTGAATCACTATCATCTAAATCTTTCATCAAATTCCCAATCTCTATTTGTATGAGAAATTTTTGAGGCAATTAATAAAAATTGAAGAAAAAACAAAAAAATCTGTCGTTCATAGACAATGTAAAGTCATCGAATTGAGTATTTTTTTTTAAAAAAATTGAAACTGGTTGTTCCTAAAGGTCGCCAATAGGAATTCGCTTACGACTGATAACGTTGGCGAAAAATATCCCCACCCAATTACGCACATTACAAGCAAAGTCGTAGAAGGGGGGGGGGATTTCTTTCGCCAATATCGGCGACTCTTGAATACGATACTAAATGTTTTATTTCTTCTCTGGATGTTAACGTCCTCGCACTGAACTCTTAGATACTTATTTTTACAGATATTGGATTACTC
>BMAW01054396.1:0-13031 GCA_019974015.1 Nephila pilipes
CGATTTTGTACAAAAATGCAAACAAATTGTGGTGGATGTTTTCTAGTATCAAGTTAAATAACTGTAGAATGGATGATTTTAAAAAATGGGTGACGATAATGAGGAAACACCGGACATATAATTAAAATGTGATGCACGGTGTATGGGACATGGCAAGAAGGACACTCGGGAGCTGCCTCACCCAACAGAAGGTACTTATGTGTAAATCGTGTATGTTCTATGCTAAGGCGATTCAACTTGACGTCAGCTCTTCGTGTTGAAACAATGGGACATAAACCAATTTTAGGCTTCCCTGAGTAAAGCTTATTATGAGTCTGAAGACTCCCCGTTTCCAGCAATATCATTTCAATGATTTTTAAAACGACTCGTTTCATGTCGGAAATGGGGACTGCGAATTCCATAGGATACATAGTTGACCGTGCAGCCGAGTCCGCCAATTCAATATCTGTATTTCCTACCTGACTAGGTATCCAACAAAATTTGATGTTTTACCAATTACTGTGATGATGTACTGTAATATTTCCAATATACTCATGCTGTCAGTATACAAAATAACTAACGAGAACTAGTGATCAGCTGAAGTGTACAGTAAATGGCGACAGATTCGGCTGTATAGATACTGCAAGAAATGTCTAGACGGTTACTGTATGTAACGTCATTTGAAAAGACACCAACTCCAACGCATATCCACTTCCTTTCACACCATCCGTAACAAAGGGAATATAATCAGGGAACTGATACCGGTGGAAATTATACAGGCGTTGTAAAACAAATGGAGGTATTGTAAACGAGTTCAGGTATTTAAACCTTGGAAAGTTCCTAGGAAAGAATTTACAGAAATTCCTTCGTTGGACACACACGTCAGGTAGGCTGAATTCTTCATTCAAATTCCTCACCCCTTAGGAGAATGGATTGATTCTAATAGGACGAGTGTCGTATGATAATAATCTCCACAAACAAGGACTGATGTGCACACAGTGTAATGGGTGAGGTGGTAGAGATGACATTCGAAAATAATAATTAAAAGACAATTTATTATGCCGCAAAACCAATGGTAACTGGTTGCATTCTACATAGAGACTCTGCACAGGAGGTGTTCGAAACGCACCGCAGCGAATTCTCAGAGCAGTGTGGTGAACCGGATCCAGTTTTTGCAATGCAGAGTTGTAAGCAGATCCGCAGAATATCCAAGACAGAATGATAGACTTATACACTCGTAGTAAAGATGTTCGATCCGCATCCCATGAGGAGTTTGATAAAATCTTCAAAATATTAAGGGATTTCTCCCACTTCTTCCACAGATGTAAGATGTGTGGTAGGAAAGAAAGCTTGGGTCGAAAATAACTCCGAGGAAAGAGTACTTTTGGGACAACGGGTATTGAGAGTATCACGTATGTAAACATTGGATCGGGAGGGAGACCACGTATTCTGCAAAAATGAACTCAACAACTCTTATTTGGAGAGATAATATGACCATTTACGTCACATCATTCTACGAGTTTATTGACTGCTGTTTGAAGTTGTCTCTCAATTAAATGTATGGTAGAACCTTCACAGGATATTAGCAAATCGTCGACATGTAGTCATCCGTAAAGAGACAGTTGAGGCTGGGAAAATAGGGGTGATAACACATCGATCAATAACTCCCGAGTCTAATATTAAAAACAACATTTTTTTTCCAAAATTTTTTTTTATTCATCAACATAACACCTTTTGTTAATCACCTTTTAGGGTGATACAATCATTTCAATGCTTTTCCAAATCTTTTTTTTTTTTTAATTTTTTTTCGCAAGAAATCTTTTTTGTTGCGAGTAAATAGCGATAAACAGCTTTCTGAATCATCGACTCGTTGCTGTTTTTGTTATATCGAAAGCAATCTCGGCACCCACTTGAAAAAAACCTTTTTCACTTCACTTCAAAAAACCTTTTTCAGTAAATACACTTCCATATGATATCTGTGTCATCTCAGCAATCTCACGGAGCTCCACTTTACGATCTTTCATTATAATTTTTGTCACTTCACTCACATTTTCCGGTGTAACGGCTTCCACAGGTCTACCCGAGCGTTCCGCGTCATTTGTGTCGGTACGACCACGTTTAAACTCGGCAAACCACCGACAAATCGTTGCTTTTGATGGACAAGAGTCCGGGTAACATTTTTCAATCCATTGTTTCGCTTGCACGGTGTTTTTACCCATTAAAAAACAATGTTTTATCAGAACACGAAACTCGGTTTTTTCCATTTTTTAAGCAAACTACAAAACCACTTTACTCCAACCTCGATAACTCAGCTGTTTCTGGTCCGATCGACTTAAAATTTTGACACGTTTCAAGCAAAGGTGAGTACTCTAGAAAGATCTGGTTACTGGTTTACTACGAGCGCCATCTCTGGGTTAGTCTCGGGAGTTATTGATTGATGTGTTATATGACAGACGAATAATGTCAAAATTAAAATACTTCTCTGAGGCACTTCCTGAGTTAGTATGAAAGATCGGGATAATTCAGTTCCAACACGAACTTTAAGTGATCTAAAAGACAGAAAATTTTTCATGAAAACAGGCCAATTGTCTCTAAAATCAAATTAATATAAGGTGTGAAGAATTCCATAGCTTCAGTGTGGTCATATTCCTTTTCAATGTCAAAGAATATTGAAAGCAGATGATTCCTTCGGACAAACGTATTGCGAATCTTTTCCTCGAGCATTATGATGTTGTTAAGAGTGGACCGTATTTTACGGAAGCCACTTTGAAACGAAGGAATACAGCAGTTTTTTTTTCCGATTCATAAATAAGACGGGCATTGACCATATGTTCTAGGTTACAAAGACAGCTCTTTAGTGTAATGGGTCTGTAATTGAAAGGATCCTTTGGATTCTTATCAAGCTTCAGAATAGGCGTTACTATTGCATCCTGCCACCGACTAGTGGACATATGCTCCCTCCATGTTCCATTGAGCAGGTGAAGGAGACTTAAAAGTGAATTCTCGTTCAAATGTCAAACCTTGTCATATGTAATTCCATCAGGACCTAGGCCTCTAATAAATGCTTGAGATAAGGCTTTTCTCAATTCCCATATGTCAAAGTCACCATTGTAAGTTAGATTCTGCCAACAGCTGAAGTTAAAATGTGTCTGCTCACAACGATTCTTAGTGGCTAGGAATGTAGCACTATATGAATCGGAGCTTGACACTTTAGCAAAATATTGTCCGATGATATTGGCTACCTCGAGCGAAGAAGAATGTACAATATTATCAGTTTCCAGTAACGGGATTGAAACCTCCCGACACAGGTTATTTTTAGCTTTCACTTTTCTCCATACTTGTTTAATGATTGTAGACGATGCGATGGAAGAAACATACTTGGCCTAAGATTCTCTTTGACTGCGCCCTCATACTCTATGAGCAAAGACTTTTGCCCTTTGAAACAACGAATACTGCTGTACAACGAGGGCAAGTTAATTGTTCTCCACACACGGTCTTAGAGTGTCCGAAACGTTAACAATTGAAACACTGTTGAGGGCTTAGAAAATAAGTTCTGACGGCGAGGTTTAAATACGTTGCCAGAACAAACTGGGGTAGGCTAAATGTAGAAAATGTCAAGATGAGCTGTTTCGTATTTATTACTTTTCCATCTTGTTTGGTGGTTATCCTCTAAACGCCAGAGACATGTTTATCATGTAAGTTTTGTAATAACGTTGTGTTATTGCCTCTATAGACTTATCCAATACATTGGATAAGTCTGTAGAAGCAACACCACCATGAGAGAAGTTAATGCTAGTATGTGGCTTTTTTTTAATTGAGTAAGTTGCAAGATGTTTTAATGACATTATCAGTGGTGTTTGGGTAGCGTTGCTGAATTTTACAAGGAGGTCACCAGATCATTATTTTTTTTTGTTCCTTTAAATGTTATTACCATGCCTTAAATACATTCTTGCATAAAAAAAAGGTGACGTTTTGGTGAAATTCCATTTAGAACGCTTTATAATAAAAAAATCTCATATATTTGTAAGTATTAAATTTTTTTACCAGTGTCAACAAATAGAGAGTAAGTTGATGAACTTAGGACGCCATCAAGACACAAAGTTTTGGATACAAATTTAGTTTTTTTTATTCACTTCAGTACGCCTCCACCCACCATGGAGCCCAACAAGGGGAGGCAGTCCGCCGGTTGTCTGACCTATGCCAGGCACGGCACTTACTCCAGAGGTGGCACAGGAGGATAGTTATAGCTTCAAGGTGAGAATCCAACGGTTCCTCCCAAGCACCTATAACTTCGATACTAACTCTCTAACAAAGTCTTTGGAGTTCAAGAAGAAACCTTCCGAAAAAATTATTAGCCGATCGATAGGAGCAGGCTCATTCCTACCACTCGTCTGCAGCGAAAAATAGGCCAAAAGAACATTATTTTCCTCCTTACGGGACACCGAACTCGGCAAACATGTGTATTGATAAACCAACCGTCAGTATGATGATTATCTATGGTCTATTGATTAATTGTAATTAATCTGTGGTCTAGACGCAGCAACAAAAAGAAGAGAGAGGAGAAGGGGGAAGATCACTGGAGGTACCTTGTGCGCGTGATGCCCTTACTCACTTAAAGAAGATGAGGCTCTTGAGGTGGATTATAGAGAAGAATAATGGCTGTCCTTGCAATGGAAATAAACATTGGCCTCACAAGAAAGTTATTTTCATCAGTTTGAAATTTCATTTATCCCGTATTAAAACATGAGATATCGGTCGACACATTCTATGAGTAACACATGGATTCAAGATGAAGTTAAATAAACGAAATATATAAAATGTTTCTTTTTGCAATTGTTCACAATTCAAGTTACCGCTATTATTATATATACGAGGGCTGGGATTTTTTTCAACCTCAGATTGGCTATAATAAAAATACGGGTGAATATAAAAAAATAATTTTATTACCAAAAGTAATTTACAACAAACGTTACTTTTCTACATAATCACCTTGACGATTGAGACATTTGTCATATCTGTGAACAAACTTTGCAATACAATCTTTATAAAATGTTGCCGCCAATGAATTGAGGTAAGTTGTGACCGTTTCTTTGAGCTCCTAGTCAGTTTGGAAGCGCTGCCCCCCAAACCACTTCTTCAATTCAGGAAAAAGATGAAAGTCACTTGGAGCTAGGTAGGGTCCATATGATGGATGTTTGAAAATGTCCCATTTAAATTACTCAAGAAGCAGTTGGGTTGAGGAAGCAGTTCGGCCATCTTCAAAATTTCGACACCATTCACGAACAACACCATCATTCATAAAGCTGTCTCCATACACTCGACTCATTCTTCGATGAATTTCCGCTGCACTATTCCCTTCTGCCTGCAAGAAACGAACAACACTTCGCAATTCACACTTGACGAGAGAATCAATAGAGGCAACCATGTTTACGTGACTGCAGTTAAGTGCGTGTGGGGCTCGGCAATGACAAATTGTTTGTAGGGGGAGATGCGCAGTAGCCTACCACACCATACATAACGATACTATATCATTTTCATCTTTCAATTCGCGGAATTCGGGGGGGGGATTACTTACTGTTGGGGGACTAAACATTTATTTTCACCTCTCCTTCAGTTAAAAATATTTTGTTGTTTGACTAGTAATAAGTTAGGTGAGACAACAATTAAGCTTCGTTTTTGTAATAAATAAGGATTAAATTAGTTTTATGATTAAGTTAACACTTTCGATTTCTTTGAAGTAATATCGCTTCTAAGCAAAGTAGTTAAAATTTACGTTTTACAAACAAAATAGAGCAGTTGTACATTTTTCAAACTTAATAGTAAAATTGTATATTTCACATGTACAACACACGGAGAAAAAAGAAATACTCAAAAATGAATACCTAGACGTACTCATTTTGAAATGAGTATGTTTGCATCAGATTTGAGCGTATACCTTTATCGAATGTGAACATTACAAATATTCAAAACCAAAAAAAATGGGAAATCAGCATTCTCAAAAAATTATTACAGATATAAGGACTATAAAAGTTCCATTTATATACTGACTACGTATTTTACAAATTGGGGTTCAAAAACAAATATGGTTTGCTTTAATATTTCGAACTATATTTCGTATTTACCACGCTACACACGGTAGAATACATAAATATTAAAATGAGTATGTACGCATACTCATTTTCGCGTCTGTGTTTGTTTACAATTTTTTCCCAGTCACTCACTCACAACTACAGAAAGATTCTTTTATTTAAGATATAAAAATGTTATTTGGTGTTATTGATGTAGTTGCTCTGATTTATGATTTGAAAATGATTTTCGATGATTATTTGTGCTACAGGTGTTTTTGTCTCTATCATATCGTATCGTAATCGTAGCTTAGCGACTTCTTACTTTAATTTGCATAGATCAATGTTGAAAATTATTTTCATACATGTAAATATTTGTGTATGAAGCTTATATTTTATAGAATAACGTTACAGTATTCAAAAAGCAGTGTTGTTAAAATTTTGAACCATTTTGCTACTTTTTTTTTATCGATGACTATACAGCGATGATGCTTGACAAGAATCCCATTTTTTTTTCACTTCATAAGTGTGTCACGAAACTGTCTTTTTTTAATTGACAGAGAAATTATTATACATTTTTATCTTGTTTTAAGATAAATATTTGTATTTAAGGTGTTAATGTTTTACTATTTTCGAAGAATTGTACATCCGTATTTTGTTCCAATAATACTGTGTGGTAATCAAAAAGTTAGAAAAGATACATTCAGAATAAAATGTTGACAAAAATAGATTTTATTCCTGATTAGTTCTATTATGAATTCAAGTAAATTTCAGATGTTTTATGACATGAGAGTTGAACCTTTTTCTTTCTGTATAACTAAGTACTCGTTTTAGTTATTTTCCTCTCTCTCTCTCTCATTATTTCCCCCTCAAAATTCATAAATTAATTCTTGATATAGAACTGATTATTTTATAGTCAGCAAAACTTCCTTCAAATTCTCGCAATACAGGCATTGCCATCATCATTTAACTTTTGGTAGCCTGCAATGTAATATATCTCCTCCTCTCGCAACTGCCATAACGCTTTAAGAGTATTCTGCTCCTACTACAACTTCCACGTTTTCTCTCCTTGCTCCTCCATACTTTTACCTTAAGAAGTTCAATGTTTCATGTACAGCTTACATCATACTATAAAATCTAATTAAATTAATTAAATATTGATTCTATTTCCCCGACTTGGTAATAGTAATCAAATATTACATTTTGACGCATTTTAGACTGAATGTGGAATAAATTTGGTAAAAGAGTTCATTTTAAAAATTACAAATACTATCTTTAGAAGGAAGAAAAAAAAACGTTTTGCTAAAGAAATAAGGATTATCATAGCAAAGTTACTGATGTTCGTGAGTGAATACGAGAAGTTTTTTCTTTTTTCGAGACTTCGAATGAATCTTTTTTTTTTGTCATATTTTAGTCCAAAGGGTGTACCAAAACTGCATTTCTTACAAATTTTTGGGCTCATGTTTTATTTTTATTTTTTATTGATCGATTGCTTGTTAATTATTTCAACAATGAAATGTGGGTTATTAACTTCCTTAACAGCGAAATAGTGAAACGAAGACTCGATATGATAAAAGGCAATGATATCTTGGCTATGCTGGGAGATCATGCCACTACAACGAAACGAAAAGTGTCAGACAGTCTTCATTTTTTACCGACATCAAATTCCCAATATCTAATACATTGTAAATATAAAACGAACTTTTAAGAGTTCCTTGGTTAAAAATATCCACGAAAATATCGGTGTTTTCGGTGGCCGATGGGCAAAAGTATGCCGCCAATGTATCAATCGTTTTGAAAAGTAAAGTAACAAAGCGGCTTTAGCCAGAAAAGCAAAAGCAATTTGCCCAACCGTTTTAAGACTACAGTAATTTTATTTATACGTTCAGCAAATCTATTTCATCTAATAATATATAAATCTTAGTTTCTCCTCATTAAAGTTTTTTTTAAATATAAAAAGATGAAAATATCTATGTATGTGCATGCTTGTTAATAATAATGAATAATAAAAAAAATCATCTTTTTTTTTTTCCTAACGTTATTGATATCATTTACTAAGATCAGTAGAAATAACAGTTCGGATGTTTGAGAATCTGCTGTAACTTTGGACCTTTAAACATACTACAACATTGATGATAAAATATATTCAAAAATTCCAAATGCTATAATTTAATATCATACAGAATCCGTAAAATGATATGTAAATCTTCATGTCTTTTTCAAAATCATCATATATTTTTTTTTTAAAAGAAAATTATTTAGCTTTTTTTTCACTAAAAATAACAGTAAAATAGATCAATGAAGATTCTGTATATAAAGATTTGATGTATTTATTGACTTTATTTGAGAGTTTTTGTGATAATCAACTGAAAACAACGCGACAATATGGTTTTCAAATTTAATGATCGTCACGGAATAATTATCGGTGGTACTAGCAAACTTATGTATGCATAGTTTTATGTTAATATTACTAGTATTGAATTTTAAAATTCAAAGGAAGCAAATTCTATAACCAATTCTGTTTGGATTCTGAAATAATCTACTTATATTGACTCTATTATTTTGACATAAAATGTTAATGTGTAAAATTTATAATCTTTTAAATAACTTTTGCAACTCTCATCGTAGCAAGTTTCAAAAAATTGATAAAAAAATATTTAAAAAAGTTCAAAGGAAAACGAAGTATTATAATATTATTTCAATTAAATTTATACAAAACAAAAAAAAATTTTTTTAAAATGGAATTGAGTATTTTTCAAGAATAGGAAGATAATAATCGAATTAACTGCGTTCCAAATTTTAGAGGGATCTCTAATTATAATTTGACTCAAATTGATTTGAACTAATGTTTCTAATAATATATTATTTATTTGAATTTTTTCCACTCTAGGAATCTTTTGTTAAAAAAGTTATCTATCATTTTATGTAAGCACACAGTTTTGGAAACAATGTTGAGTAGAATTTTAATGCTAAGTAAGTTGAGATACTGACATTTGCCCCTGGTAGCCTAGCGGTTACGGTCGTAAACTGGAGGCCGGCGTGCTTTGTTTCGTTGAGAAGTGGGCTTGAACCTTGTTACTACCTGAAGACCAGCCGTAGTGGGACTGATGCATATTAAGTCTGTTAGCCCAAGTCCTTGCCTGGAAAAGATGAAGTTTAGAAAGGATACCTGTCTAGCTGTCATCCACAGCTAATTTGCATCCGGCGAGTGAGTGATTGTGCATTAACGTCACTGAGAAGCACACAGAACGCTATTATGAATTACTTTGTAGTTTTGAGGCCTATCAAAAGTCTCGTGTTTCTCCTCAGTACGACTTTAGTTAAACAACTGCTCATAAGAAGCTCGGCAGCATTTTCTAGTCATGGTAAGTGTTTCAATTCTGTTCACTACACCTTCCATGCACAGCTCACATGAGATGTATAGAACATTTATAAAAATGCTTATTTTGCGTCGCTTCCCTATTGGAAATTTTTACCTTTATTAGTTTTATATTGGGGTGAGCGGCGCTACGCGTTTTGCGCGCGCCGCAAAAAAAAAAAAAAAAGAAAAAATTTCAATATTATTGAAGAAATTAAATTTTCATTTTATCTTTGTGACTAATTATCTAACACTACTTAAGACTATTACGATAATTGTGATAAATAAAAAACAACATCCATAATTTAACATTTTTTCATATTCTTTTTCTATTTTACAGTTTAAGATAAATTTGTTCTTTATTTTATAGAAAACATTATAATATGTATTTATTGGGTTCTAATTACATCTAAAGACTGGTTGACATGAAAACAAGCTTACTTTTTAGCCTCTTGGAATTACATCCGATTTTATCAGATTTGATGGCAATTCTGCATTTGATCTACAGAAGCATTTCCTGTTTTACTTAGCTATCAAAATGCTGATTGCGAGGGAAAAAAGATTTAGTTTTGTTTCATGAATACAAAAAAACAAGATTGTATCTTTCAGCAGCCGTTCTAGCTGCTTTCTTCAATGGGTTTTCTTTAACTGGCATGACGTTGTTATTGTGTCTGATCTAAATCTTTAAAAAAGCTTTTCTCTACATTTTAAAGTGCTCTATTGAGCTGGAAATATTCTATAAGATGATTGTTTTGTATGATAAAATACGATAATTTAATTACATTTAATAAGAATCAAATGATTAAAAACCAATTATTTAAAGAATTAAATTTTGTCACCAAGTTTCTCGCTAAGTCGCCAAACACGTCATTTTAATAATTTGTCGTTTGTTTAATTTTTAATATATCTAGTAAAATCTGATTAACATAATTTAACTAAGCTAAAAAAAATTTATACAGATGATGGATGATAAATTTAATAAATATCAACAATAAAATATATTATTAAACTAATGACGAATAAATTCAATTTGACCTAAATGCTCCTTTTGCTCTTAAAATTTAAGGTATGAAAAATTATATATCAAAATGTAGTTTGAAAAGAAAACCCATTTTCTAAAAAAATCTGTTTACTGGTTATTTTAAATTTTAGTTTTGCTCTTTGATTTTTTAAAAAAATAAATCCAAACTCTCTCACAAGCAGAGAGACTATTTGCCAACATGACTCAAAATCATTAACATCTTTATCTTTGAATATCAGTTTGGTGGAGAATTAGTCTGCAATAATAGTATAGCAATTGGAATTACGCGTTACGCCAGCAGCAGTTTCGCTTACTGGCAAGGCTGGCCAAAGCTGTAAATGCTTTTACGGCAAAAACGCGAAGCGTAGCCTGTACTGCAGCAGGAGCAGCTGTATGTTCGGTGGTGTTGCGCGCTGGCGCTTCGGCGCGTGTATAGCTACCGCGGCAAAGCGAAATGTTATGCTACTACGCGGGTGGCGCCGTGCATTTTGCGCGGTGGCGGTAGCTGCATGGCGTTTTAAACAGTTTTGGCGGCTGTTTAGCATAGCGGTGGCGGAAAGTGTGCGGCAAAATACAAAGCGTACCGGTGTTCGCCAGCATAAAGCTCGCCACGAAGTGGCTGCGCCTCTGTGCCGGCATGCAAGGCTACGTACTTTTCTGCTACCTTTTTTGCGCAATGTTTTGCCGTTTGCCAGCGGTGATTTTTTTGGCGTTTTGGCCGATGCAACGGATGAAGTACCCGCTGCGCAAAGGTTTTCAGCACAGCGAACCATGTTCTGCGTGCTTGGCGCAATGCGCTGGTATGGTTACGGCCCCAGGTTTAGAAGGTGCAGTCACGCCAGCGCAAGGGGCAATGCATGAGTAGCTCTTACCGCCAGTACAGCGCTTTTCTATGTTCGAGATAATACTAATGAAGATTTGCGCTACAACCAAAATGTGCACCAGGATAATATGACGTGGTTGACCTGACACAGCATCTTATTCTCTACTCTCAAATGATATACCAATAAGAAGAAATTGAATAGTGATATATATTAAAAGCGCATTCCTTGTATTGAGACATTTTAATTTAAAATTATATTTTGAAACCTGTACGAGCTGGTCAGTTTATAAAACCAAACTAATATGTGGTTTCAACCTGCAGGTCTAGAAGCTGGGTGGAGCATTTTGTAATGAAAATATTCCTAATCATGGGATTCAATAAATTCCCTCACAAGGAGTACACTATATTAAATTTTTTAGAAATGAAATAATTTTCTAAATGATTTCAAAACAATTCCTTTGATCTTTTACACCATTTATAGTGACTAATGAGACAACTTAATACATATACTTTTATGCTTTTCTAATCTATTTAAAAAATTAATCGAAACCAAGCAAGAAGATTACAAAATATCTTCTTTACAATATATATGCATTTATTTCTTTCCAATATATGTGCACTTACTTAAAAAAATGCAATTTTGCCAATATAAGCAATTTATTTATTAATCGTCAATATATCCACCACAATTTTATTTAAATGCAATTTATCTTCCCTCTATCCTAGTGTCCCAATGACTGAATAAGAGAAGTAAAAGGGGAACACAATCTTTTATCTCACGTGGTTGTTTTCATCGAATATTGGTGATCAAACACACCTGATTTATGATTTCCTTTTTTCAAAGAAACAAAACCTCTAATCGGTGTTTCTTATTTAATGTAGAATCCAAAAAAATACCTTTGTCCAAATCTTTTAAATTTTAAGAATTTAACTGAAAAAAGAAAGGTGAATCCCATTGATACTTTAGAATCTATAAAAGCATCTTTTCTGCTAAAGGCAAATAATATTACACAGTAAAAAAAAATATTCTATTTCTAGAGGCTATATAACAGTAGCAATAGGATATTTTAAAATAAATAAATAAAAAATTAAAGAAATAATAAACAAAAAATTAAAGAAATAATAAAATAGCAACCAAAGAAAACAATAATAAATAAAAAATAAAAGAAATAAAATAAAAAATAAAAAAGCGCTTGCCAGCGGCGATTTGAATTTCACAAGTGACGAGGACGACATCTTGATAATTCATTAGATATGGAAAGCCAGCACTACTAATTCTGGGCCCAATTTATAAATCAAAAAAATCTTGAGAAATAAGATACTGGTTTGAGCAGTTTTGAGAATATCAAATTTTTTCTGAATAACAATCATGCTATGTATTCGATAAATATTCCTTTGCTTGATTGTAACATAAAAGTGTTATTCAGTATCTGATGAGACTGTTTTCCGTTTATCTTTGAAATGATGAGATTGCTATTTTTTAGTTGATCACATAGCCCTCTTTTAAACTCTGCAATTTTTTCCAGAAATACGTGTACTATGGCTGAGTTTCTTTGTCTGATCACATTTTAATTAGACTTAAACATTTCTGTTCTGTTAGGTATTGCAAACTGGTGGAAACAGCGTCTGACTCCCACTATTCCTTCCAACATTCTTCTATCTTCCAATATTCTGCTTCAAATAAATGGCCCCACTATATTTTCTCTTTCTCCCAATTTTTTGACTCCACCTATGTCAACTACTTTTTTTTCTTATACACCCCATCTATCTTCCGTTTTAACTATA
>BMAW01054398.1:0-16769 GCA_019974015.1 Nephila pilipes
ATTAATTTTAATTAATTAATTAGATATTAATTTTAATTAATTAATTAAAAATACCTAAACTGTACTCCACATCGGTGTCTGAATTGGACATTGCGAAAAAAGAAAGTTATTTGCAAAAAAACCACTGAAAAGCAACCAAAACTAAACGAGAAAGCGAAACTCTGCCTTTGTTTATCAATCCAAGTGTGTCTTAATTCATCTGACAGCACCCACATTTTCCCTCCCTCGACCGAAGTCGTAATCTGGGAAAAACTAGGACCCCTAATGCCATCTATTAAAAAAATAGCCAATTAAGAATCCTAAAGTAGAAATGAACTCTCAGCTCGGGTTTCACAAAATAGAAACGTTAATTTTTCTCCTGCCTGAAGTCAGTTCGGGCATCACAAATTCTTCACATAGTAGTTGCCCGAACTGGATTCGGGCGACACTGGCAAGGGGCTAAAGAAGGCAAGCCCCTGCGATTCCCTGATATAGTCCCCAGGTGCAGAGTACCCGGCTATACCCCAAGACACTAGGTACCCGTTTTAGTCACCTCTTACGACATGCACGAGCCACAGCGAGTCTATTCTTTCACTTCCGATCACCACACGGGTACATAGCGTGGTGAAATATTTAGCGTATTTTAATCTTAGAAATGTTCTTAAAGCATGCATATATTTCAACAGAAATATCAGATAAACATCGTGATATAAAACATCAGAACTAAGCCTTGGAGGCTCCTAATTGGAAATAGATTACTCCATACCTCGGCAGATATTGTTGTGTTCAGTGCGCATCGTACTCAAAATAAAATCTCCAAATGCGATCTTCGGGGTGAAGGAAACTAAAACTGGTGGAGCAAATGACGATGGTGAAAATAAAAAAATATAGCTTATGTATACACTGTTCAGAATTCCGTAGTTATTGACTGATTTGGTGTGACATCGCATGATGCATTAAGCTCCCGAACGGATGATTAAACGAAAAAAAAAATTACTTCATAGTAATGGAGCTGTTAGTTCATATGCACTCGTAGACACATATGATAGTGTTAAAGAACATTTTCAAATTAAGGAATTTAAAATTCAGTAAAATTTCAATTATTTCGAGGTGTTCAGAGAGAACTTTGGCCTAATGAATATAACTGCATTTCCCGCAAAAAAGATGATCACGTCTTTGTTATGGAACTTTTACATGGACAAGGGAGTGGTTACCTTCGCGAATTCGGGACTGGTGTTGTTTTTGTCGAGTCATGTATTCAAGCCCTGATACCACTAAAAATTGATGATCCAAGACCTCCAGTTTGCGTGAAGTGAAAGTTTGGAAAGTGTGGTGCCAGTATAGTTGTCGTTCTCGTCACTTGAATGATGTCCAAAATTACCAAGTCCACCATCTATAGCCCTAGTGTTGCTTCTAAGTAGGACGTTAATAAGCAATCAACCCCCAAAATCAAGTTCATAAAGGGCCGCTAGTGAAACCTGCTCAAAAACGTTCAACTAGTGTCTCGAGAATTTTACTCTTCGCCCTAAGTGTTAACTGTAAAAATCAGATTAGTTTATTATTAACCTCACACGAGGGTTATTGGCAACGAACCTCGTCATTAGAAACCACTGTCAAGTGATGAGGACGATACCTAAACTGCCACACCCCTGACCAAGCCGAAGTTTCTATTTTGAGATCAAGGTTATTGAGTGGAAATCCAGCAGGATAGCTTAAGAACTGTAGAAACTATAACATCAGTAAAAATTGAGTTTTTTAAGCATGTGTTTTCTTTCAAACTTCACACTTTACGTAACGTAATTTCTTATACCTTAAATTATAAGAGCAAAAGGGAACGTTGAGTCAAAATGAATTTATAGAAAAATTAGTTTAATAATTTATTTTATTATTTAACTTTTATTAAATTTATCATCTAAAATAAATGCATGTAAATTTTTTTTAGCTCAATTAAGTTTTGTGTTTTTCAATTAAGCTACATGTAATTAAAATTAAAGCAAACGATAAATTATTAAACAACGGACTCAGCGTAAAATTTGATTCTTTAAATTATTAGTTTTAATTAATTTTTATCGATTATAGTTAAATTATCATATTGCTATCCGAAACAATCGTTTATAGAAAATTTCAACCGAACTGAGCGCTTTGAAATGTGAGAAAAGGCTTTCAAAGTTCTGAACCAGATAAGGTTAAAATGAAAGTTAAAGAAAATCCCTTAATTAGAAATCACAAAATGATCAGAATTGACATTTTATAACATGCTGCTTCCAAGCAACAAGAACTGAATTTAGATGTCTGACTTATATATTCTGTCCTTTTATGAACCTTAACCGCTCTCTCATGTATCTACTGGTAAATTTTAATTCTATTCGATGTTTGGAAATATCCTAGTCCTTGGATTCATTAATTAAAGGTACATTAAAGTCTGCCCTGGGCTAAGAAGTCCTATGAGACGGCATTCATCTCCATTTTTTGTAGCCTTCAACCCTGAGGCGCTAATTACAAGCAAAGAAATTAGGTATATATTTTGACTGAAAAATCCCATTTTTCATGTGGCCATAGTAGTATACTGTATTGAAGACTATTAATAAAAATGACTTGTTTTCAGGACATCACATTTATTTGCGCACATTTTTTCAAACATAAATTCAAGACACAATTTTACACAAGCACCACTTTTTCAACGTTCGTCTTAACCTCTTGGAACCAAACTCAATACTAAATTTCATATCCGCTGTCAGTAAATTATCTAAAATCAAACCTATGATCTGGTGTTGCCAAAAAAATATATCTTAATAAAGAATATTGAAAAAGGTATCACATTAGATTAAATCGTCTGCCTTTAAAAGTCGAACAGATAAATCTTAAAAAAATTATCACATTAAATTAAATCGTCTGCCTTTATAAGTTGGACAGATAATATCTTAAAAAAGTATCACAATCGTTTGTTTTTAAAAATTGAATATGTCACAGTAGCCTAGTGGTCATGGTCGCGGACGCAGGTTTTCTTCGAGTCGTAGATTCCATTCTTTTCGCCATTTTAGACCCACCGTATAACCAAGACTAATGCACGTTAAAGCTTCCGTCTACTAGCCATTTTGATTTCGGGAAAGTAATGTTAACGCAATGGAATTGTGACAACCGTTCATAAATTTTTACTATATTTGATCTATTGGAATGCAATAAAGTGCATTTGAAAGAGCAAAAATTAATAAAGACTTCTGCGGAATTGCTTTTTCCCTCTGATTCTTAAGGCCAGAAAACTCACAAAAGAATCACTAAAAAAAGGAGGTTAACATTTTAAAAAATAATTTTATAAAAATTGAAGGGAAAAAGTAATTCCTCAGAAGCCTTCGTTAATATTTGCTCTTTCAGATGTAATTTATTATTTTCAATTGATCGAAAAATATAGATTTGAGAACGGTTGTCGTAATCCCGTGTGATTAATATTACGTTTACGAAATCAAAATGGCTGGCAGACGAAAACCTTAAAACATCAAAATTATCAAAATTCGGAAATAATTGAAACTTTGAAATTCAAGTGTACATTATAAATATGTTAACACTTATTGTACGCCAGTATTCAAGAAAATAGGACATCATGATGTAAATGAATCCCCTGTTGATCTAAAATGATTATAATTGTATTTTAATTGGAAAACTTATTTTCGGGAGTTAATTATACTAAGGATGGTACTTAAAAATGTAAGGAGTTATTTCAGTTATTGAAATATTATGGGTTTAGTTTCAAAAAGTAGAAATTCGATTCTCTTGAAAGTTTGATTCATTCATAGAAGTTTCTATGAGTGAAATTTCCAATAAAATTATTATCAAGTAGGGATTTTAGGATTTTTAGACTTCATTGGGTTTCAGTTTTAGATGTGTTTTCCTTCAGTCAATCGACCAAAATTATTCTTTGTTACAACAAAAAAAAAATTATCAAATTCTTCAAAGACATTTGATCCACTAGCAGTTTTATCGCCTTGCATGGTTACAGAAAAATTGTTTTATCAGAAGTTATGGCTACTTATTCTGTATATGAATACTCCATTAACAGGAAACTTATTCAAAAGAAATAGAATATCTTTTAGCATACCCTGAATCTATTAAACTTGATCAAATTTTCTAAATGGATATGAGGTTTGTATTAAAATTCAAATTCGCGAGTTCTCGCATGCCTCGCAGTTGGCATGCATTGTTGGAATTTTTTCTACCTTTCTTTTGATGGTACTCGTAAAAAAATCATTTTTATAGTTGCTAACCAAAGGATGCTTTAATCACACTGATGACGATATGCCTCTTAGATCTTATTGGTACAATAAGAGTTTTACATTTCTTTCAAATGGTGCTACATATGTTTGTCGATTATGATGCTAAAATTTAAGCAAAGTATGTTTAAATAGCTTCGTTTTATGTGCCATGTTTTAACATGCATTTTTATCAAGAATATCATTGCATTGGCTTAATAAAGCCAGATTGGCAGTGTGTTCCATCGGCTAATTTTCATCGCTAAAGTTTCTGTGACATTTCGCCAAGTTTCCTCATCTGACACCTTGTAAGATAAGATATTAGCAGCTTTCGAATTTGTCCTAAATGAATTTGAGCAAATGTATCTTATAACACTTAGGCACTTGTTTGAAATGGTTCTTTGCTTTCACAAACTATTACTTCTCATTTGCTTGGAGGAACAATACGATTTTCATGCAAATTTGCTTTCAGAAGGTGACTGATTTAAAAAGACGTTTAAAGAGAGGAGATAGAGATAGGTACTTTTCGAAATAATGGCTGCACGTGAGCAACAATTTTATTTAGAAATACTTAGTTAGATTGGAGTTGAACGTCTCCTAGATAAATTTAACAGTATAACAGGTCAATTGAAAAGTCCCCGGCCTACCATAGTAAATCACATTTTTTTGGCAAAATTAGTTTTTTTTATTCAACATAATTCCCTTCAAGGGTGATACACTGATTATAGCGACCCTCCAACTTTTCGATACCATTTTTGTAGTACAATTTGTTCTTTGCTTCAAAATAGGCCTCAATTTCGGCGATCACCTCTTCATTCGAAGAAAATTTCTTCCCAGCGAGCATTCTTTTGAGATCTGAGAACAGGAAATAGTCGCTGGGGGCCAGATCTGGAGAATACGGTGGATGAGGAAGCAATTCGAAGCCCAATTCATGGATTTTTGCCATCGTTTTCGCTGACTTGTGACATGGTGCATTATCTTGGTGAAGCAGCACTTTCTTTTGCTTCAAATGCGGCCGTTTTCCGGCGATTTCGTCCTTCAAACGGTCCAATAACTCTATGTAATAGTCGCTGTTGATGGTCCTTCTTTTTTCAAGGTAGTCAATGTAAATTATTCCATACGCATCCCAAAATACAGACGCCATAACCTTGCCAGCCGACTGTTGCGTTTTCCCACGCTTTGGAGCGGGTTCATCGTGTGCAGTCCACTCGGATGACTGTCGATTGGACTTCGGGGTGAAATGATGGAGCCATGTTTCATCCATTGTCACATATCGACGCAAAAACTCGGGTTTATTACGCTCGATCATTTTCAAACACTGCTCCGAATCATCAACTCGTCGTTGTTTTGGGTCAAAAGTGAGCTCGCGCGGCACCCACTTTGCTCAGAGCTTTCTCATACCCAAATATTCGTGAATGATATGATGTACACGTTAAGTTGATATCTTTAGAGTGTCTGCTATTTCATTCAATTTCAATTGACGGTCATTCAAAATCATTTTGTGGATTTTTTTAATGTTTTGGCCGGTAACAACCTCTTTTGGGCGTCCACTGCGTTCACCGTCTTCGGTGCTCATTTCACCACGTCTAAACTTAGCATACCAATCCTTGATGGTTGATTTTCCTGGGGCAGTGTCCGGAAACTCGGCATCAAGCCAAGTTTTTGCTTCAACTGTATTTTTTCCCTTCAAAAAGTAATATTTTATCAACACGCGAAATTCCTTTTTATCCATTTTTTTTCACAATAACAAAAGTGGCTTCACTCAAAATGCTATAATTCACAAACTAATGATCCGACAGCTGTCAAGTGTATACACGCATCTTTTGAGGGTTAGGGCTAACTAAAAAACATATAGATTTAATTCTAGTAGCGCCATCTATGTGTCAGGCCGGGGACTTTTCAATTGACTTGTTAGCTTAAACGTATTTATGGCGTTTTTGAGCAGTTCGGAAAGATCGACACAATTTGTAACGAATTCATATTGCTATATTTCCCTCCACCTCGTTTGAATTGAATATTACATGTTAATTATGGCTCATATTCGACAACCAAATGACAAAGAAATATGTTAATCTGAAAAGGAAATAAGGTAAGTAGAAGACTAGGAATGAATCGGAATTTAATTTGAGCTCTTAATCACTAATTTTCAATAGACTTGGAGAAATTGGCCTTAAACCAATTTTAAGTACATGTCGATATGTGAATAACAGTCATTGCTTCAATTGCTGATAAATACTCATGTTCTTTTGAAATAAATTTTGTTGCGAAAATCCGAATCATTATCTTAAAAAAAAAAAATTTAAAAATCTTACCAGCCGAATATTTTTGTGGAACATGTGATCTACAAATTAAAGAAATGCACATGGAACATCACTATAATTGAACAGAAAATTTGAAGTGCATACGAATAGTACAAATACAATAACTTTATAACATATCTTTTTTTCTATGAAGTACTCTTTTCATACTAATATGACTTTTATTAACAAAAAGAACATTTCTATACTTTAAATATATATATATATATATATATATATATATATATATATATATATATAAAATACCACTGACTGACTCATCACGAGATCTCTAAGACTATTCAACCGAAGGACTTGAAATTTAGCATAGTTACTCATTTTGCGATGTAGACGCTCACTAAGAACGGATTTTATGGAAGTCTTATCCAAAATGTAATTTTCTTCCGTTAATCTACTCTTATCCGTCGGTTGTGTAATTTTTGGTGACTTAATCGCCAAAAGTGATATGACCGACGCCAAACGGAATATATTTTTTACAACGTTTTTCTGAATTTCACTTGGTGTGTGTGTGTGTGTGTGTCATCAAATTTTCGATCGTTAATTTAACCAACTTCCCATCAAGCTAGAGCTTTGAAATTTTGGGAACCGTTCTTATTTGCCTAACAATGCAATTTTTAGATATTTGCGACCAGTTTTAACTAATATTTTAATAATTTTTTTTAATAAACTTTGCCACCATATAAAAACGTTGTTTTTAAAAACGTAGGTTTTTATTTCGAATTATTATATGTATACTGTGTATTGTCACCAATTACGTTTACTTGGTGAGATTTGCACGTGAGAAATGAAAAAAATACCAAATAATTTAATATTGAAGCGCTGATGGAGGATTGGCAAGACTTTGATGAAGGGGCTCTTTATGTAAAATTTCGTGCATGTCGAAAATAGGAAACGTACATATTTAGCGATAGAAATAAATGAGTTTGGAATCCCACGGTAGGTGAAAGTGTAGTTTAGCTCCAAAATATTGCGGGATTATGAAAAATACTATAATCGCGACTTCTTACGGAGTAGCGCACAAGCAAGACAATCTTTGTTTACTGGAGGACCTCGCTACATGCATGAACGAACTCAAGAGGCTATGACATACGTAAGACATTTTAGACGTCCCGACTTGCACGACTTTTTTTAGGATTGCAGTCGCTTGAAATTCTAAACGGTCAGAAATCAAAGATCTCTTGAGGCAAGGACAAAAATCTTATGATAATCAAGATGTCATTGCGAGGGTATTTCATTTGAAAGCTAAGCACACGATGATTCTTCTGACAAAAGATTTCGTCTTTGGCAATACCAGGTATAACATGTATACGGTGGAATGAATTTTATCCATATTATATGTATATGGGTGACTTTTTACTAAAACATTTTATTTTTCTCATATATTTGAAAGTTGTAGATAACCATTATGACAGAAAATCAAATTCTTAAAATCATAAATTTAAATTATTATTATCGTTTAAAAATTGAAAATTTTCTTGATATTTCACGCATAGGTTCCAAAATATAATATTATCGTCTGCCCAGTGGAGCGGGCGGGTATCAGCTAGTGATTTCTATATGTCGAACACCATTGTTTCAATACTATATGTGCATTAACTATGCATGGAATATATAGTGTCAGGTAAAAAGGAAAACTGAAATAATAGTATTATCAAAAAGATAAAAGTTATTTGTTCAAATGTAATTAAATCTGATATCGGATACAATTTTATTAATTTACGCATCAATTTTTTTCAAGTATACTCGTATATATTATAAGTATTACATAAAAAATTACTTGTTTCACAAAAGAGATTAAACTCTTAATTAAAAGATGTTTTTATGAAATTTTTAGTAAAGCCTAATATCAGTAAATCATATTAATTACTATAAAATATACTGGTTTTCTCAAAATACGAATATGAATTTTTTAAAATTTCATAGCTTTTCTTTTTTATAGGAAATGTTAGTTATGAAGTTATGTTATAATTTCGAATTGATTAAAGTTCTTCTAGATTATTTTCTTTTGCGGACATTATTTTCTATATATTAAAATTCTTTTAAAATAAATTAATCTGATAAGTTCCTCATTATTTATCATTACCAAAATATAATTTGCAGTTTTGTTGCGAGTTTTTTTTTTTTTTTTTATTTCGTTGAAGTATTTAATAAATCATAAACTATTCAGAGCTCTTATCTATGAATTAGCTCTGATTTAATTTGTTCAATACATATTCAGGTATCTAATTAGCGTGTAATGAGAAGAAAAATAGGTTTTTTTAAATACCTTATTGCGCTTTTACTTTGAAACACTTGTATATCGAGGATTTCGTTTCCTATTCATAGTTGAAAAAAGTTTTGCAGGAAATCAGAAAAAGCGATCTTGTGTAAGATTCAAGACGACTTCAGACACAACACTACGGGTAAATGAACTGCAAAGAATGATTCTAAAATTTACAAGAAACAAAAGAGAGAAATCAAACTATTGTTGCGTTTTTCATTTATTGTTTTAATAACAGTGGTTTTTTTTAAGTAAACGTAACAATGTATTTTAAAATATACAAAACAAAATAGTTGGGAAGAAAGTGCATAACATATTTTGATTAGGTGTTAATGAAAAAAAATCAGATGTTAATTAATGTTATAAGAAAAATTGTAATCTTACGATAGAATTTCAATGTGTTATAAGCTATAAATTCAAAGTACACCACTAGTCAGATTAGAATGACTCTTAATTTGAGAAAACACTGTAGCAGCAAACTATCAAAATTTACTCAAAGACTTAGAAAAATAATACAAACTTTCCATCATACTCTTCAAGTTTTCGCATACATTCTCAAAAATTATTCTCTCTCTCTTTCTCGTTATAACTTAGATGGAAACTTTTATCTTCCAATCACGATTCTCATTACTTTTTACAACGTTTTTCTGAATTTCACTTGGTGTGTGTGTGTGTGTCATCAAATTTTCGATCGTTAATTTAACCAACTTCCCATCAAGCTAGAGCTTTGAAATTTTGGGAATCGTTCGTACTCTCCTAACAATGCAATATTTAGACGTTTGCGAGAAGTTTTAACTAATATTTCAATAATTTTAATAAGTCAAAATATTCTTTCCTCTCGGCGCTTTTAGGATTGAGGAAAAAATTTCTTTCCCCCTCTGGGAACACCGGGCACTCCCCACACCACATGAGGCCTCGTAAAACTATTGTACTCACAAAGGGGAGATACTATCTCCCCTTTACTATCTCCGAGATAGTAAGGGTTGCTGACTTTTAGACAGTAATCATTCGCAAGAAAGAAAGTTTCCAATATTTGGTACCATGTCTTATCACAATAATTTTTTCTGAATTCTGGTTCCCATTTTTTTTTAATAGAATGACTTACAAATTTTCAAATGCATGTTTTGATTTTATGAGTATTATGAATTTTTTAATACGCTCACAAATATCTCTTTTTTAGTAAATTTTAAAGTTAAAAATAACCAACAGTTTTAACTAATATTTCAATAATTTTCTTTAATAAACTTTGCCACCATATAAAAACGTTGTTTTTAAAAACGTTGGTTTTTATATCGAATTATTACTTTTAATTAGCATCCCACCCACTCATGATTTTTTGTATAATTAGGTTATAAAATAATCTACTCATAACAAATGTTTTAAATTAAATGTATTAGGAAAATCGTGATACTTTTGAGTCTCAGCGTATTTCTAACATGATAATAGATGTAATGCATTTTTATTACGCTGAATCTATTGATTTTGTATAATGTTTACAAGACTTTATAACGTTCGAATCGTAATAAAGAGCCAACAACATTATATCGAAAACTCACTGCAGAAATAAGAATAAAAATTAAATGAATTGATTAATCCAAGAAAAAAAATTAAGTTCTCACAATTCTAACACTGATCGACAAAATTCGTGAATTCTTAAGGAAGAATTGCGACGCCCGCCCGACCCGGGCTTCCTTTTGTGCCATCACTAGATTCAATTACTAAACACTACGACACAATTATTAAAAAAGACACTAGAACAATCTTTAAATAATTTATTAACATATATTTACTATGACAACAACTCCCTATGCTCTCCCGGGTAATATTTCTATTAGCCTCAAATTCACCCACCAATAGTAATCTAACAGACTCTTACCACTAATCCTTCCTCGACTGCAACTCAGAATCTGGATCAAATGTTGAGAACAACAGCAAAGTGACGTCTTATAGCAATCTTTAATCTAACCCTTTAATTCAATCAGCTTATCTATAGCTTTTGCTTCACTTCTCCTACAGCCTCTCTCTTTCAACCTCTCTACTCCTTCAGCCTCTCTCGCTACTTTCAGTTGGAGTTTATATATTTCCTAACTCACCCACTTCACTTCCTTTCTAACTGCTTTACATAATAACTTTACGTATTCACGTTTCATTTGTGGTTGAGCAAAGGTTTTTTTAGCAAAAGCAATCAATCTCAATTAAAAGTCCCCAAGGTTAGTGAAAAGAAACTGCGAATAGCCCAATGTCACAAAATTAATGAATTTAAACAAGCATTTCAGAGAGCAAAGATATAATAATAGAATTAAATTACAAAGAAGCAAACGTTAAAAAGGAAATCTTTATCTACAGTGCCATATACACAGATTTCGAACTTATATGTAAATGATTATACCTGAAGGAAATGTATGCTTGAAACAAAAGAAACATATATAAACTTGAAATACTATACAGACAAAAGTGATTAAATAGAACAGTAGGTGGTATTACAGAAATTTTTCTTAAAATCTTTTTTTCCTTTAACTGATATTTTAAGATAATTAATTTCACATGCAGATCTTCTCTTGAATTCTGTTTGAAAAAATACATAGGAAAATCGCCAATTACAAAATTTATTTACTATACGAAATCTATGTGGTATCAAAATAAATTTTCTGTTACTTGTCAGAAAATTAACAAAATCATATTCATAATTTGTAATGGCTAAGAAATATAAAAATAATATTGTCTAATGTTGCTGTAAATGCATTTTGTTCAATTCTATGGTATCATTTCGAAATGTATACTGAAATTTGAAAGGAAATATCTCATTAAGGTCATTGCGAGAAGATGTTACAGATTTAATGGTAAGCCGTTAACCTCTCTGGCAGATGCACAGCACCAATAATATATTTTAATTTAGTATCATTCAGTATTCATACGTTCGAATTCAAATAGGTCACACACACACACTCCCTCTTTCTCTCTCTCTCAGAGTTTTATAGATTAAAGATTTCATCGACATACTCTGCAATAAATGTAGTGAAAATTCACAGATGTTTTAAGATTATATTTTTTATTGTATGTAGACTTATTTTATTTTTTAGAATTCATTTCTGTGGTTTAAATAGAAGAGAGAGAGAGGTTATAAAATTAAATTTGATCTCCCTCTTTTGATTTGACTGTGTTGATTTATTCCATGGGAATTTTGGGGTCGAAACTAAATTATTAGTTAGAATTATTTGTGAAGGTAATTTGGAATATTAAAAAAAAAAGTATCTTGCCGTGTCTACAAACTGTAAGTAAAAATGTTTTTTTTTCTCCTTTATAAACTTGTCGGAAGTGAAAGAATGAAAAAAATAGATTGATTCTCAGATCGGTACGAAGTTGTGTTCCAAAATCGAATCCGCTTCAAATAATAAACATAGTAGCAGTAATGATTTTGGCATTTCAATGAATCGGGCTAGTAATAAAATTGTATATTTCGAAAGTTACTTGATGGAAGCATTCGAGATTTGTCGCCATTCTTATTCCGTATACTATAAAGAAAATCTATTTGTGTATAAATTTAGCTTATCGAGGCAATAAAAAATTAAAAATAGAAACTAACTTTATAAAACGAAAAGAAAGTTCGAATTCTGAGAATGCATTTGATTGAAATATACAATCGTAGATACTGGTTAATTTAACTAAATTATGTATAAATAAATATTTTGGTGTGATTCGGGCAATTAACTCGATTTTTGGAGTCAGTTTGAATCAGTAATACATAGCAAGTAATCCGTTAGTTCTGTAATTAAGTTTAATTATTTAAAATCGTTGAACGGAGGTCAATCTTTGAATGCTTATAATGGTTCATTGCTAAACAATGGTAATTTTATACATCCGCGATGGATATTTGAAACAACTGGTTTAGCAAGAAGGACTTAACATTAATGGGCACGTGAACTGGTAGTAGATTCAGCATCTTCGTGTTCTTAATGCGAAATAGTATTTCTACTACCTTGCTTAGCAATAATGAAATCGGAATATATAAATAAGACATTTAGAATAATACTTGATTCACAGGTGATAATTTTGCTGTATTGAAAGGCTTTTAAACTGCATACTTTCGAACATCATGGCAAGGGAAGGATTAGGGTTTACTCTTTAGGATTCGTTTAACCACAAGATTGAAGTCTCAGCGAGCTTTCGGGGGAAAGAGTAATGGAGCGAATAAATTATTTGAATTAGGATCTGCTGAAAGGCAGAACATTACTACGAATATCTGCTTCAACGAAACAATAACTTCTAACCAGTTGAAATCCTTGTGGTATTTAGAAGCAATTGGAAATAAACAAGATAAATCTTCAAATGCAGATGAAGTTATTTTTGATTTTCACAGTGCACATGCTAAAAATGTGAAACAAATTAATTTGAGAAAATTCTTGTAACCTACTTCATAATAATTATGGTACAGCTAAACACACATCGCTTAATGGGGCTAAAAAAACCGATTCGGACGGGATGATCGGTTGTATAAAATCAACACTAAATATAGAAATACCATCAGAGAAAAGGGAACTTCAGAGGAGAATACGAAATTGAAAGGACGCATTCTAGGCTCTCATCGTGTTACATGCCTCACAAAACCATTGTTCATGAGAAAAAGGTCGCATGAAAAGTTCGAATTATATTTTAGGCTTCATCCAAAGCAGAATATGCAATATCGTACAAGGACTGCCTCCTTTGTAGATCTGATTTGAACCCAGAAATTTCGACTATTTTGCGGAGATTCTGGAGAAGTAAGGTAACATTTTCCACTGATATAAAGAGTGCATATTTACAGATTCATTTAGTAGAAGAAAAGAGAGATTTTTTTAAAGGTGTTTTTTTTTTCCTCGTATGATTATACATTATGAACAGAATGAATAATTGAAAATGTTGTATATGAGAAGAGAATCATTTGGCATTAAATGAAGTCTATATCTTCTTGCGGAAACTATATATTTGGCGCCAACTTTAACACCTTTAACCTCAATTTAAAATCGAGAAGCTAAAGATACTGATGAAACGCTCGGTACGTAGATGATTTTATCTATAGCTCACTCTCATTCGAAGAGGCGTTATTGTTGCCAACTGAAGCAATAGAAATCTAATATAAAATTTAAAAAATGGAATTCTAACTTTGACGAACTTCATTGGAAGTGGGTAAATATGATATGGATGTGGTTAACCAAGTGAAAATGTTGGGAAGGAACTTGGAATTTTACGAAACAAAGATGATGTTTTTAAAAAAAATTTGCAATATCTCTGTAATAGATTCTTTGAGAGGTTGAGACTTAAGAAAAATAAACAGGTATGAAGAATTGCTGATTACACTAGTATTTATAACTCCTTTTGAAAATGAATTTAATGCTTATTATTAGAACTGGGGGAAATTGGACTTTCTTGGGACGAGATTTTACCTCCGAACTTAAAATCAAAATCCGGTGTCAATGGATTCATGACATGACTTGAAACAATTAAGCTTTTTTCGACTATATTTTGCATTTCAAAATTTTAACTTAGCAGGATTTCATGTATTTTGCAACACAAATCAACGAGTCTGATCTATCGAAAAACTGATCTTTCTCCCAAAGTAGAATGACACAAAGATTTATTAGTGTGATTAACAGGATACGGTTTGTAACTGTTTAAAAATTATTGAAGTGAACATTTTTTCTTCTCGTATTCTTCTGCAAAGCTTAAGCTATTCTGATGAACATCAGAAAAAGGAATGTATACGTTTTTAAAAATAGCAAATATCTACCAACTCATTTATGAGATAATAATAGTAAATTTTCTCTAACATTAACAAGCGCCAGATTTTAAAGCAAACTATTAGAGATCTGAATGCAGACATTCATCAAGAAAAACAAATTGTATTTCATTTCAACATTAACCTCAAAAGAAATATACCCTTTTAAACCCCTAAAAACCACTAAAGTAGTTACAAAAATATCCACACATTTTGCTCTCAAAATATGAGACGAATTTTAAAGAATTGGCGTGACAATCATCCTTAAGATGTATCTTAAAGCTATGCCTACGATGAATCAAGGAACACATAAAACATCAAATGATTATGTTCACTAATTACTTTAAAAATGGTTTTGATATATACTTAACAAAAGAAGTTAAAATTTGTGAATTGTTTTATCATCCTTTTGAAACGTTCTAATGTAAATTAAATGGAATCCTTTTTTTTGCATCTTTTCGTATTAACAGGGCCTTTAATTATAAAGTAACATTTTCATAACTTTAAAATTTATTTTTACACCTAGAATGTGTTTGTGATGGCTTATTTCACTTTCTTAAAAAGATTAGATAGCATCTCAGGTGAATAAGAATATCTAAATTATTATATTTTTCAAATGATATAAAAAAATAAAAAAAAAACCCTTCAATTTAAATTTCCTTTAAAGTTACTCTCAGCTTCTGTTTCATTAAGTTAAACATCAAATTTTCAAAATTCTTTCTGTGTCCCTTTCACTACATTATTTGCTTGTTTTACAAATAAGATTTTATTTAGAAATGCACACACACACACACACACATATATATATATATATATATATATAGATAGATAGATAGATAGATAGATAGATAGATAGATACATAGATACATAGATATAAATATAGATATATAATTAAAAATATCTTTTAGCCCTTTTTTCACATTCAATGCTAGTTAAGTATATGAATTACTGTAAGAAGCATGTATGTACTTATTTCTATTTTATTAAACTATTTTCTAAACTTCTCATTAAAATTATTGTGAAATGCGCAAATCCGGTATTTAATCTTTTTGTAACTTTTCTTTTAACGGAAAACATAGTCATAAGGTTGAGATTTCAATACAGTTTTGATAAAATATTTTTATAGAACATTCTCCTGTGATTTCACTTTATTTTTGCTTAAATACTCTTTTATAAAGCGTTGCTTATTAAGAGAGTATAACTATTGTTATATTACAGTGTTTTATTCAGTTTTGCTTACATATTTCGTTTAATTATTAATTAAATTATTAGCTGTTCATAGTTTTTAGGTGTGAGTTAGGAGCAATATAATTCTTAATGTACGATTATAGCTTTAATAAAGTTATAATAAATAAAAACAGAAAAAGACGTTACCTTATTGTAACATCATATTTCAATTCTTTATCTTTTTTCGTTTTAAAACTGAAGTTAGTTGGAAACACAGTTTTATGTAACGTTCAAGACGACTTCAAATACAGCACACTATGGTTAAAAGAAATGTAAGAAACAATAATAATAAAATAATTAAAGCAATAAAGGTGCATATTCAAGCTATTGTTATGATTGTCATGGAATCTTTTGATAACAATTGTTTAGAATACTGAATAATGCATCAGCTAACAAACAAACAAAACAAAAGAGTATGAAGCAAGTATCTAATTCTCATCAATTAATGCTGCAATAAAATAACATAGTTTTATAACTAATGTTCTAAAAATAATTTTACAATATAACTGTTTATTATGTTATTACCAATAAACTTTTAATATGCATCTCAAGTCAGATAATGAAGACGACGCATGAGATGAGAAAATAAAATTCTAAACTTCCATAAGACTTTTCATAAACTTTCGCCTCACTTTCATAGCTTCTTTGTCTTACATTCTGAAAATCTTCTCTTCCGTTGTTTTAATCGACATAACTTTCGTATATTAGTGATCTTTTAAACACGATATTCCTTAAGGGGTCTCAAGAAAAAAATATCATTTTTCAAAACAATATAATTTACCAAAGAAACAAAGCAGAATATTGAAACTTTTACCAAATAATATTCATATTTATTTACATTTGTTCGCATATTTTCATAAGATTTAAAGGAATTCTTAAAAGGTTTTAATAAAAAATATATCGGAAATTTTTTCAAAATTAAGAAAATCTATAGTTTGCTTCGCGCATGATTCTGAAGTATATTATTGATTAAAATTTACAAAACTGA
>BMAW01054414.1:0-10046 GCA_019974015.1 Nephila pilipes
TCTCTCTCTTTGCCATTATCCTTCGTTTAATCTCTCTCTCTCTCTCTCTCTCTCTCTCTGTGCCATTATCATATGTTTAATCTCTCTCTCTCTCTTACCTAAAATTTTCATTTAAACTATCCTATCGTTGAAACAAAACCTATTTGGCCGAAGTCCATGCTTGAAAATCCTAATTTGAATTTCAAGTTTGATTCCTGTGTGCTTACGGCTCGTAAAATTACGCAACAAATTTCATAATTGTTTCAATATTTGATTACATATTTTAATTTTTTAATTTTCCTTATTCTATGTGTATAATTGTATACAATGTATATATGAAAATATCTTTCTCTAGTGTTTCATTTCTGAATATTTCAATTCTCCTTTTTGTGTGCATGACTTATACCAAAGCTGTGGCCGGCAGTTGCCGCCAGATTGAATGTGGGTGTGAGTAATAGTGTCAGCATCCGTTAGTAGGAAATCTTGACATCAGATGAATTCAGACTGATATGCACACCAAAAAAATTAGAAAGAAAGAAAAAGAAAATTAAAATTATTAGCACTAAGACGTCACACTTTGTTAACGCATTGTTAGCTTTAATTTCTTTTGAATTTCCAAATTATGTGTTATGTTTTATTCTTTGGTGCAACATGTAATATTATATCTTACCCTTTATTGCTGTAAAAAATCTTTTTACTAATAAATGCTGAGTGACGGGTGATTGTCTCCCGGATGCCAGTTTGTAGCTCTTAACCTTTTGTGTGAGCTCGGTCCCCTTCGATATTCTGCTAATAGCCCTCGTGTTGCTTCTAGTGTGACGTTAATAAAACCAAACCAAACCTATTCGTCGCCTATACCCCTCGGGTTGCTTCTTATTTGTAACAATAAGATGCAACCCGAGCAATAGAAAACAATATCTTTCTTATCGATTCTAACAATAATAAACCATCATTCATTTAGGATTTTATCTTCAACATTCATCATCATTCATTTCCAATAAATTAAGTAAATCGGATTGATAAATAATTATTGATTTAAACTATTTTAAAAAATTATATAATAAATTATTAATTTAAACCCTTTAAACTATTTTAAAGGAATTGATTTATAAACGTATTCAATAGCATGAAAATGAGTTCTTAAGAAAGATATTAAAAACAATCGTATATTTTAATTTTTAACTTCTTTGTTAATCAAAAACTCTAATTTTCTACCAGCTATTTTTCAAATTTCTAAGGAAATAATAAGGAAAATGGTATTCTTACGCGCGTATTTGAGTTTCGACTACTTACTATACATGCTTTTTTAAATTCTAAAAAAAAATGGAGGGTTCTTTTTATATCTTACAGATGTTTTGAAAACTGAAAAGAATCCAAATACTTCTTTTCATGCTCCTAGCATATTAAAAAGAAATATTACTTGTGTACTCAGATTTTTCCAATAATTTTGAATACTTCTACGAATTTGTTTCCTTTGTCATTCAGTTTTCAATAAACAGAATAACTTGGTTAAATTTGATTTGTGAATGTTTTGCATTTCCTTACTATTAAAAAAATTTGATGTTTCAGGCAATATAGTTTCTCTTTTCAATACAACATTTTTGTTCATATAATAATGAACGAAAAATAGTTAAATAGTTTTATTCAAATTAAAGATCCCAGTTTTTGAAATCGGACATAAAAAATTCAAATATTGTATTTTTATTATGCTTTGAATAAACAATAATATTTCGAACATAAAAATAATTTTAATTATAAAAAAGTTATATGCAAAAATTTTGCAAAAAACAGATTTAGCCACCCAAGGTGCGCTTTTTTTTATAATTATTATTAAATTACTCAATTAAATATAAGAATTAAAGTAAAGGATGAAACATCGAGAAATGGACAATAGTAAACTTTTCTGATATTAAAATTAAAGAAAGCGATAAATTATTAAATTTAATATATTTTAGCTAAATGTAATTAAAACTAAAGCAAACGATGAAAAAAATGAAAAGTGATCTGGTACTCCAAAAGTGATCCAACTAAAACAATAGTCCCTTAGGTGGCTAATAAAAATATTGTATTAAAATACATTAATGAAAGGGTTTTTTTTTTTTTGCCTATGACTAAATGACAGTTCAGGAACCAAGATAGCTTAGAATTTAAAAATATAAGCTTAGCTGCCAATGGAGCTCATAGTAGGGTTGTAAGTTCAAATCTCGATTCAATCAAAAACTCTGGGCTTGATAGAAGCAATGAAGAATTTCGCATGTCAAATTGAATTGGAAAGAGAGAGAAGCATGATTTTAAGTGTCTCGATTATAAACTGATAATGTTTATGGTTTATGTATGTAAAATTATTCTCAAAAATCAACAGTTAATATACATCTATTTACAAGAGGTAATTCCAAATAACAACTTTCTCAAAGTATCGTTTGTGATTAATTTGACATTTTCATTATAGTTTTATTAAATTATATTAGAGGGAAATCATTTTCCGCTTCATCATAACTTTTTCGTAACTGTAACATGTTTGACTGTTTAAAGGATTTAATTGTTTTATTAACTTCTAATTGAGAAGAAACTCGAGAACTATTGACGATGGATCTCGTAATTTCGAATTTCGGTCAAATGACGAGGTCGACACTAGAGTTGGAACTTCGCTCTCGTCACCATGCCATGGGAGGACTTGGGGCCTCAACCCCATTTAATGTACATTAGGCCCACTACATGGCGGTTTTATAGTGTTATCAGGGCTCGATCCCATGAACTGATGAAAAGAATGCCGGTCGCGAATTCGCGACCACTAGGCTGCCGCAACCACAACTGTAACGTATTAAAAAAAATTCGTTAAAAATTGTAATTCGATAGTTCGAATTATGGCGTGTTGCTATTGTATTATTTTTGAATTCAGCATCTTAAATTCTAAAGTCTACCCTTGCTCCTATTTGTGATATCTCTTAGGTAATTAGTCAAGTTGATCTCTTTATTTATAAAACTCTTGCAACTGATATTGATTCGGCGGATGAGATATTCTTTCCTCCCCATCAAGGGATATTTTCGACCATGGGGAGGGGGAATACAGTTAACTTTGTGTACCGGTGGCGTTTCGAAACCACTACCATTGGGTCTGAAGGAAAGCAATCTGTTCGCTTTTGCAGCTTACTTATCACTAAGCCAAAAGGGATTCTCTGGTGGGCTCGTTATTAAGACGTTTTAACTTTTGGCGTTGTTGTTGAAGATTGCTTCCGCATACTCACCTTCCGATATCATCGTGATGATACGAAGAGTAACATTCTGAGATATTGTGGAGAAGGTCGCTTTTCCAGCCATTACTGCAATTTACAACCCTTCCCTACTGTAAAGAGTTTCGCTTTGGTGAAGTTTCCATTTGACATTATCGACTCCTTGAGCGGCAGATCCTTTTGCCATCGCAGGTTGCCACTAGTTGTTATTTACGGTGGTTGTCTCAGACACAAAGTGGCTAGTTTTTGCGTTGAAGACATATGCAACCAATAGTTCTAGACAGTGCTACCAGCTGGTGTTCAAGTTTGGCGGATGACGTGTGTTTTCCCCACCACATGAATAGAAGTTTTCTTACCCCGTGATGGAGAAGGACTCTTGGTCTTTGGTGCCGGCGGCGTTTCGAGTTCTTGACCATTGGGTTCGGAAAAAAAGTCGTCCAGTCGCTTTTTTACAGCTTTCTTATCAACTAGGCTAAAGAGGATCCCCTGTGGAATTTTATTAAGGCAGTTTAACTTTTGGTATTTTAGTTGAAAAGAACCGTCTCAAATACAATTCCTGTAACAACTAAAAACGGTTGGTGCAAGGCTTATCACAAATGGTATGCTTCATTTTTTGTAACAATATGTTACACCAATAGTAGTAATCTATTTAGACAAATTCAATTTTGATAAACTGGGCTTTAGTCTTTCAATTCATTTGAATCATTTTTCAACAACCGCCTTAAACAAACAACAATTCAATATTTTGAGGCTCGTAGATGATGGAACGTTGGGTTGTTCTTGCGTGATACTAATGTAAAAAAGAACATTTTCCAAAATAAGAAAGTTTTATTGAAATGAGAGAAGCAGAACAATATTTCGATCTCTCGTAATATTCTTTCAATATTTTACCAATTTCGAGTTTGATTTTTAAAAGGAATATTTCCACGGGTTTTTTACTTATTTATTTAGTCAAAAGCCATTGGAATTTGCTACATAGCTGCTTAATTCAATATTATGAAAGTAAAAAATATAAGAATGTTTGAAGACATACTAAACTGCTGGGATATTAATGTGCTTTTGACTATCAATTACTTGTGCAGAAGTTTTAGCTTATATATAAATACAATTTCCAGGGTGTTTTGAAATTCGTGGGAAAAAATTTCAGGGTGATAGAAAAAATTTAAACAAGCAATTTTGACCATAAAATGCCTGGGCGGATAGCAAGCGCGGTGAAGCGCTAGACGGCGATGTAATGGAAAGCAAAGAGCGAGTTTTCTACACATCGTCATCGTTTCGAACGACATATTGTCATTTCTACCGTGGATTTCAGGAGAAATGGCGACGTAAAGTAATCAGGAAAGGGTAGTTGTTAGTTCTGAGCGCCCAGTGAGCACGTAAGCATTTCTCGAACAACAGAGTCTTCCTCCAAATGTGAAGTGTGAGTTGTCATTAGATTTCTGCATGCTGAGTGATGTAGTGCAGCCAAAATTCAACGAAGAATGAGTAATGTGTACCGAAAAACTATAAAGAGTAACAACGCGTTGGCCTCAAACTGCAGCTGCAACCAAGATGCTCTTACAGGAATTCATTAAGTTGGGTCACTTGCCATAAAGCCGGGATTTTCCATCCAAGGCAGAAGTTTGGCTCAGACAACCAGCTACAACCAGGAAAACCCAGGCAGCTCCCTTCTATAACGAGTGTATTGGAAAGTTTGTACCCCGCTGCGACAAAGGGAGTGACGATTATGTATAGAAATACCCGTGTATTTAAGTATTTCAATTAAAACAGTTTTGATTTTTACTGTGGTTTTCATTTCGTTATCGACCGATGGACCTCGAAAAAAATAGCCTTCGTACATTTAATAGAAAAAGTCATTTAGTCAAGTGAAAAAAAAGGATAACATCCTCAGAGATGCTAACCTTTTATATGCGATCCCGAGCTATCCCAGATATCTTTTTCTTTCCTATAGGGTTTATTGTCTTTAATAAGCACGAGTTACGTTCCTCGAGATTGCTTATGTAGAGATTCTTTTGTATTTTCAACCCCCTTCATGTCAGCCATTTTCTCCTTTTTCTTACATTATTTCAAGGTCAGTTACAGATGATTTGGTGCAACATAGCCAGATAAAATTCTGAAACCAAAAACTCCAACTTTCATTTAAAATGATAACATTATTTGCAACTTTTCGAATCAAACGCTTACAACTAGTCATTTGTCCGGTTATGGTACGAATAGCGATAAACAGCTTGCAAAAAAATGTAAGATACACATAGCAAACAATTATTAATACCGCGTTTTAAAAAAAGTTCTTATCTATTTTAGTGTGCCATCATTTGCTGACAAACTAAACTGTAATATATAACAAAACTGACGCGATGGTAAGTTTTCTATTACTATTTATCAAAAAAGCATCTGATAAATTCGTATAAGAGAAATTTTGTACTAATTAACAAACTAGATATAACAAAGGATTTCTCACACAAAATTTAAACTGGCCAACTATAAGTGTATTGTAATAAAAATATAGAACAAAATTATTCGAAGACAAAATCATATACAAAATAAAAACATATGCAAAGTATTATATAAATAACATTAAATAATAACTAATTACATCAATAAAATTTTCTCTATTTCGGAGAACCACTTCAAATATAAGAAATAAATGAAATACTAGTACTTGAAGTGGATAATTTACAATAAACTCTCGAAGCAAGTTCACAGTAATCTGAAAATGTACGATAACTTATTGTTAAATTTTTTTTTCCAATTCATTGGTAATTAGATTTTATTTTTTTAACAATAGATAAAATATTTTTAAAAAGAAAGAGGAATTGGAAAAAAATTTGATAACATCTCTTAAAAAACAATCATTTTCGAAACTGAATTAGGAAAATAATGGTGCTCACCCCTATTTCCAATAAAAATAAATTTCTTTTGTTTACACCAGCAGTTCTTTGTGGACATAAAAGCATTTTAACTGACGATACTTAACAAACTTTGTTTTACATTCGGTTGTTTCTTAATAATTTTTAAAGAACTATTTGCTCTAAAAATAAGAGTTGATTCAATTCGAAAAAATTTTTACTTTAGAATAATTGAAAAAACTCAATTACAAATGTAAAGAAAAGGAAGTAAACTACAATTTAACCGTATCCTTTCAACAACTATAAAAAAAACCTTACTTGTATAAAAAGGTGTCTCAAATTTATCGATTCATTTTTTTTCGCACCAATTAAACAAAAAAAAACCTTTATTTTATATATAGTAATTAAAAGTTTCTGTATTTTATTGTATGCTAAATTAAGTTAATGTGACATTTTTCAAACTAAAAAATTCAATGTAAATAAAGTACTTTTTTTATAAATTTGATAATGAATATTGTAGAGCTAAGCAGAGAATAATTAATTTCACTCAACAAATTACATCAGAAGAGTTATGCATAAAAGTAAAAATGTTTGAAAAATATTTTCGAAGGGGTAATTCATGACATTTCCCGTTATTTTTTTTATATATATATGAGAAAAAGATAATTGGATATTGCAGTAAAATCCAAAATTTTGTTATGTACGAAAATTTGTAGAAAAAAGATATTAAATAAAGAAACTCAAATTTTGCAAATGTATTTCTTGAAGAAACACAAAAAGCATTTAAGTAAATTTGTTAAATATGAATTTTTAACCCAGAGAAAAACAGTAATAATGGATATGAAAATGTAGTTAAAATTATGCTTCATTCACAAATGTATTTCAGTAACATTTTAAGCAATTTAATAAGTGTTTGTAGAGATTTTCAACTGCTAACACTTCTTTTCAAAAATATTAAAAAATGCTCAACCTTATTTTTCATTTGCATAGATAGAATGTAAACGTTTATTCTCTCTTGAAAATGAAATATTTAGGATAAATAAATATTTTAATGGAAATGATTACTTAAAAGTTGATGAATGAATGAAAAGTTAAGAAATTTGGTTTTACTTGCGACTATTTCGTTTTGAAAGAATTTTATCATGATTCTAATTCTTTTTTTTCCAAGAAGTCGAGGAATAATTTCTGAAATCTTTCATGCAAATGTGCAAAGAGGTAAAGTAGACACAGTTTTTTAAAACATATGCAATAATGTTCTTTGACGTGGCCTACAAAAGAAAATGATTTTTAAAAATATTATTACTTGTTAAAATGAATAAACAGCCTCGCACCATCATGGCTGTCAATAAATTTTAATTTGGAATCCGATGTTTATTTTCATATGCGCAATTATTTGTGTATGAGACAGACGATATTTTTTTTAAAAAAAATAGAATTTCTTATAATATATAATTATTTGTATATGTTGTAGACAATATTTTTAAAAATGTTTTTCTTATGTTTATTTGTTAAAATATTGACGGTATTTGTTGAAAACGATTATAATATTACTTTTTTAAATATTTTTCCATAGAATAACAACAAAATTATTTTTATTTCTTAAGAATATTTTATATTTCTTAGCTTGTTCTAAATGGTGAATAACATGATTTATACACAGATTTAAGCTCAGTTTCAATTTTATCTAACAGAATATCGTGCAGCTCAAATATGTGTTATTCAAACCAGATAAATTGAATTCTTTGAATAAGGGACATTTTACTACATGCAGCGATTATAAGATCAGGATGATTATAAGTATAGAATAATATATCTAATTTCTCGAATTATTTAATTCAAACTTCTATAATCTCATAAGTTTCTCCGAAGTTAAATAATTCTGTTTACTTTAAGCTGAGATTTGCTCTCTGTTTTACATCTGGAGCTAATAGACCGTAAGATAATTCTCCTCGTAAAATAAAAATGTATTAGTTTTTAAATTTAACTTGTGAAAGTCTAACTTTTTAAGAACTCATGAGCTTTAACAATAACTCAAAATAATATCAGGTCTTACAAAATTCTGGATTAAACAAAATAATACAATTGGAATAGAACATTTGATCAATTATAAAATTGTAAAAATTTTGAACAGTGCAAATAAAATGTAAAAAGAAAATATACAGAAATTAAATTAAAATTTTTGTGAAGATATTATTTATATGATAAAATAAAATTACATGATTGTTTATTAAAGATGAACTGAAAATTAACACGAGGGCTATGATCAACGGATCTCGCAATTTTGAACCTCGGTCAAGTGGGACGAGAACGACTCATAAGCTGGCATCTCCCTCTCCAAATTTAAACACTACGCCAACATGAGGACTTGGGACTTCGAGAAATGCAACGTGTTAATAGCCCATGACGAATCTTTAGTAGTACCAAGACTCAAACCCGCGAAACCTAAGCCAGCCACGAGTCCTGGACCACGACCACTAGGCTACAATGGTGGCATAAAATAAAACAAATAGTCAAAGGAAGTAATATTTATAGAAGCCTTAATTGTTAAGTGTACAAATTTCTTTAATAATTTTACACCTCAAATTTTACTTTAATTTTTTTATTCTAGAAGTGCATTACTTAAAATTTTATCTTGGAATATTTTAACAGTAGATATTATTAATATTAATAATTAATTATAATATTTATTTTATAACAGTAATAAAACATTACTTTTTTATGTACTTTTTACTGTCTTTCAGTAATCAAACTGCAACTTTAAAAATCTTTAAAATTAAATGCGAAATAAAGCATGCTTTTCTGTGTTGAAATTAAATGCAGCTTTAGAATTATCGTTTCTAAAATCAAAATGTGAATATTTACTAAATCTACTTAATAACGATGGTTTTACATTTTGCAAGTTTTTTTTGCGAGAGAAATAGAAAAAATTTCAATCGAAAACTATTAAACAAACATTCCTTTAAATCAAGTAATTTTTAACCAATCTAAAGAACTATCAATGTAAAAACGAAATTCACTCTTTTATAAAAATTTTACTTTAAATTAATTAAAAAATCAGTTAATTACGAGAGTGAAGTAAAACAGAAAGTAAACTTCAATTAAAATTGTATGCTTAGAAAACCTCCGACGAACCATAAAAAATGTGTCGTAACTTCCTCAATTAATTTTTTTCTCTCACCGGTTAGATAAAGAATCTTCATTTTATGTTTGTTAATTAAAAGTTTGATGTATTTTATTACATTTTAAATTAAGTTAGTATGACAGTTTCTTAGACTAAAAAATGTAATACTAGTAAAAATACTTATCAAATTTTGATAATGAGTATAACGAAATTAATTCTTGCATAATTATTTTTACGCTCCAAATTAAATAGAAATAATTCTTTATAGCAAAAAGTTAAGAAAACAAAATGTTTTAAATATATTCATTAAAAAACTTCTTATAACTTTTAAGTTTTTTGAATATAATGTACGACTATTTTTATACATTAGAAAAACATGGTTGAGTATTGATAAAATACTAAATTAAATTAGAGATAATATTTCTTCGTTTAATAAAAAAAATATAATCTTTCTTGCGTAATATTTTATTTAGAAACAAGATTTAATTTATTATTTATTGTAGTTTATTGTCGTATTATTATCTCAAAAATAAAGTCAAATATAAAAGAAAAATAAATAATTTTCTTTATCATTCTATTTGTATATTTGAAATAATTTAAAACCCAAGAAATTGAAAGTAAATACTTTGCTTGGTATTGCACAAAAAATATAACTTAAGTCAAAAATACTTTTGAAATAATTGTGAATAACTAGTTAAATGCTCAAATAAATATTAAAAATTTTGATCTTAAATGTTGAAAGAGTTTTGATAAATGACTTAGAACTATTTCGAAATTATTTAAAATTAATATTATTACATGCTGAAATATTTGTAAATTAAAAACAACACAACTATATGTTAAAATCTACTTCAGCATTATAGTATA
>BMAW01054421.1:0-14809 GCA_019974015.1 Nephila pilipes
ATTTTTCGAAACGTTCTGATATCGAGCGTAAAAGAATTTCCCGCACAGGTGAATTAACAACAATCGAGAAAATTGTTATTTGTTCGAAGCTATAATAAGAATGGAAATGGGGTACATTTCTTAATAAATTAACTCTCTGATGTATCTTCGTGCGAAATGAATAAAGGAGTTCTTTTCTTCTGCAGGGAATCGATGTGTACGTGGCCATCATGGACTTCAAGCCAATGGGCAGCGACGAGGAAGCCGTGGCCATGAAAGAAGGACAGATGGTGGAAGTGATTGATGCCTCCAAGCCTAGAAGGTACCAGATTCCCTTTCTTTTAATAGACTTTTGATTGCGTGCCATTCATAATAATACACTTTTTCCCTCCACTTATGGAAGATACAGAACACTAGCACAGATCCTGTGATGGCACTTCCGTTCAATCTAACCTCAAAGTTATGAAAAAATTGTCCGGTGACTGAGAATATCTTGCTAAGTTTTTTCATGTGCGCGCCTTTCTATTATTCATCGCCGAAGGAATGCGCTCAAGTGATTCATTCACGGACTCTTCGGTTGCGTAACTGCTGTTGTAGGTGAGCCTGGCATGTTCGGTGGCCGTCATCGCGAATGTCAACTCTCTGCCAGAGTTTTATTTAGTCTCATCCTCCCCCTCCCTAGGCGATAAACCCTTCAGCCTCAAAAATGTCTCTGATAGTTTTGGCACGGACTCCAACACGTGGAATGCCTCTCTTCAAATTCGAGAAGGAAAAAGATCGTCTCTTCTGTTTTATTTACTTTCTCCCTCTCTTTTTGTGCGACGTGAATGTACATCTTTCACGGTTATTTGTTTAGGAATAGCTTTTAATGAGTTTCTTACCCAGTATGTAAAACCGGATGGGAACATAAGGAGCTCTCAGTAATAAAATGGTTCACAAGAACAAATTTCAGCTGTCTCAGTGGAATCTTTTTCTGCTCTTTTTCATATGTTGCATTCCTACATACATTTTTTCACCGATATGTACGAGGAGAAAACTTCGTTTATTATAGTACGGATCTTAAACTAGCTATACTCCTATATGAATTTATTAATGAAAAAATGTCCTGGTAAAAAATTAAATAGAACAAAAAAAAATTAAAAATTTAAAATGACTTTGCAAATTTCATTTTCACACGTGATAGCCTTCCTTTCCCGTGAAGTTTTCGAAAAAGTAAAATTATTCAAAATAAATATCAATTAGAGCAAAGCAAGCGTGCTCCCGAGCCACAGGCTCCCCAGAAGCAATCACTCTAAAAAATGTCTTTTTCAAATCCGTAACATATTTTTGTTTTCCCAAGCAAACCATTCCAAAGGAAATAAAAAGAATAAAAACATATGATCTTAATATAAAAATCAATTATTAAATTAAATATTAAAATAAGAGCAAACGGTAAAATATTAAATTAAATATATCTCAACAATGTAAATATACCTTGAGCAGACTAATTGTAATTTTAAAAATCATAATGCATTATATTGTTAATCTTTAGAACCTAACACCCTGTATTCTTTAGTTTATACTCACGACTTTTTGCTGACGCCATTTTCTCAACACAACAGCATGTTAACATTGAAAGTAAAAAAAATTGAATTTTAGTCTTGAATTAGAGATATATTCAATAACAGAGAAAGAACATATTTATTTAAAATACATAAAAATAAGAAAGGAATACTACTTGGATAATTTTAGTAAATAAAACTATATATATTTCTCACAATCCATATAAATAGTGAAGACTTAATTCATCTTACCGTAATGCATTTCTAAAAATGTTTAAATTGTGTGCAGAATCGGGAAGCTCTAATTTATTATAAAGTACAATTTTCTAAATTTTAAATTGTATGAAAACTTCATTTCTTCGTAGGTTTTTTTACTCTCATTCAAAATAGAAGAACGCCCAATTGACAAGGATAGCGAAGTAAAGAAACGATCCTGCATCGTAGTTAATATATACAAGCATGACAGTGACGAATTAAGCAAATGAAAATAATAGGCCTTTAAGACACCTGAAATTTTTTTACACTTATTTTAAAAAATTTGCAGCGTTTCTTTCGGGGTGTCGCAAATACAAACAACAGTTCATCCAATCAAATGTGCTTAACTGTGATTAGTGCTCCCCCCCCTTTACTTGAGGAATACTGTATTTGATTAAAATTGCAGTATCACATTCAGTTTATGAATTAAACCAATTTCAGTGGAACTGATGTTTTGGAGGAGATATTGGTTGACCTTGAGCGACGGGTATGATTTTAACCCTCGATCTGTCGGCCCCGAGAAAACATAGCCAGTTGCTTTCGTAATGCTCTTATCATCTAGGCCAAAAGATATTCCCGTTCGCTCAAGTTATTAAGACGTTTAAGCTTCTGTTGTTGTTGTGGGAGAGATGTACGACATTTTCCAAATAATAGAGTAACTTTTTAACTACAGCAACCGGAAACTCATTCCATTCAGAACAATTTTCAGGAAGAGATTAATAATCTTGATTAATCGATTGTTTTTTCATTCCATCAGATGGTTGGTTCGTACTCTTCCTATGAATGGGGATGAGATATCTCTAGAAGGATGGGTGCCTGCGTGCTACCTGGAGAAGTCGACCGCTTTCGACACCCTCAGCAGCTACGTGGTCACGGAGGCAGAACTAGACCCCAAGGAACTGGAGGCCACACAAAACAGAGAGTGAGTAGAAACCTATTACCGTTTAAAATTGGTAATATTCTGTTATATAAGCATATTAGTCTATGTTTTTCTTAACAGTGTTTTCTAGAAATTTATCCCAAGATTGAAAAGCCACTAAAATCGCACATCAGTTCAGTAATTTTTTGAAAAATAATTTTTTTTTTCTTTTATGACCTTACATTCCTAATTAAGAATCTTATGGAAATGAGCAATATGTTTTTAATAATCATTTTCAGACCCTTAAAGTTCTGGTATCACATTTCAAATGGGTGCTATTTAAAAATCCCAAGAAATGTAACTTTTATCGAGAATACATTTTCATTCGATTAGTTTATTAATTAAACGCTTGGCAATTGTGACACGGTGTTCCTCCATTCATTTTGTTTTTTCATTTGCAGAGCCATAGTGAAGGAATTGGTGGAGACGGAAGAGGATTTCGCCAAGGACATGCAATACGTCGTGGAAAACTACTACAAGCAGATGGACAATCCCCGCCTGCCGAAGGAGTTCAGAGACAGGAAGGGGTCAGTCTTCGGAAATTTCAAGGACATTTGCGATTTCCACAACAAGTGAGCCTCTTCTATTCTTTCATGTCTAAAATATTTTCTAACGAAGAATTTTCTATCGCATACTCTTTTCCTTATCCAAATATAATCAGAGATTCAGAACCGTAGAAGAATAAGAAATGTTCAGAAAAGAGATAAAAAAAATTAGAAATTACAGTAAAATCTTTTTCGAATCTATCTGCAAATCGATTTAATCTTTCTTTTCAAAAATTTTAATGATAATTTTTTTATCTGTTATTGTAGGATAAGTGAATCCGTTTAATGTTGAGGGATGTTATTTGATTTTTCTGTAGATTTAACAGTTGATCAAATTATTTTTTGTACTTTAATAAAATTCCTTGTATTTACTGCTCGATATCTGGATTTCCAAGCAATAGAATGCATGCACAATGGAACAAAATATCATTATACAAGTGTTTACAAAAGAATACTCCATCTTTGAAGAGCTACAAACTAAAAAAGTAACAAACTCTTCAGTTAAATTAAATTAAAAATAACGTTTTCAAATTCATAAGACATAAATATTCAGTGTGATCAGAAACATGAACGATATCCCAGTGACTAATATAACACATCTCACACTTTTTTCAACATGTTCCGTGTTATAGTTCGAATGTTTGAAATTCACATTTTTAGGTTCACCAATTTTTGCCATCAATGGCCTTAAAACACTTCCAAAAAATCACTTGGAGATAAATCAGAATTGGCTTTCAGAGAACCACTGATCAAGAGCAAAGTCGTCATTTTCTCTGCGACCCACCCAACGTTTGCTGCAATTTGTCATTTAAGTAACTATGAACATATATAATCGTGTGAAAAATTGATTGATTTTCAAATCATGCAAGTTACAGCTGGTACACGCTCTTATCCAAAATGATAAAACCCGGATCCCGATTAAACTCTCAATCAAATCTGTTTTACCAGTCCACTCCTCCTTAATTTCACAACTCTCTTTGACAGTAACTACATTACTTAATACTTCTTATCTTCCTCTAATTTACCTAATCACGTTTCATTTGGGTTTGGAAGAAAATGTAATTTTATGCCATTCAACTCAATAGATGTCCCCTAGGTTAATGAAGAAAAATTCGCGAATAGCCCAAAGTCACAAAGTTTTATCTTAATGATCTCCACGAAGAAGAATCCTTCAGATCTAAGCTTGTCTTTCGCGATGAAGCGATGTTTCATACCAACACTTAATAAACACAATGATCATATGCATCAACCCTAGAAGTGAAATGCGATTCACCGAAGGTTATTCTGTTTTGTGCCATATCTCTAAACAAAAATTTTGGCCCATTTTTTTTTTCACGAGTCCATTGTTACTGATAATATTTACTTGTATCTGCTTCAAATGTGACTGTTTCCACAATTAGAAGAAAAAAAACTGAAGTAGAGGTTTCATTATCCATTGGATATTGTCCGTGTTTCTGGTGGCGGCTATATTGAACATCAATAATTCTCACAAACTTTATAGAGTTGTTTTCAATTCAATTTGTCCTAAAAGGACGTAACCCATTTAGGTTCGTAACAGTAGCTCTTCGAAGTTGGGATATTCTTTTTGCAAATACCCAGAATAAATGAAATTTTATTCCACTGAGCATTCAAATGGATATCAAGCAGTAAAGTATGCGAGGAGTTTTATTCAAACGCAAAGAATATTTTACTAACTGTGAAATCTACAAAGTAATGTAATAACATCCTTCAATTTAAACATCTTGCGCGGGTTTCTCATGCCTATTATTTATAAATAAGTGAATCTTGGACAGACGATAGGAAAAATCTCATTTTAATTTTCATCAATTCATTTTTGACGAGTGAAACGATCGGTTTATACATTAATTACCTGAATAGTTCTTAAGGAAAAGGTTTAAACTCTGTTTTTATAAATAAAGCAGCAAAAATGTCAACGCTGCTGCATTAAAATAAAATGTTGATTATTTCTGATTTTCATTGCAAACTGTGAAAATATGGCTAATCGTTTTACAATGAGGTTCTAGCGAGTGTTGACACTTTGAGCTTTTGTACGACATTAATTGATTTGAAAACATCTTTTTGTAAAAGAACCGTGACTTATGGAAATTAGAATAGAAATAGTGAAGTGAATGGAATAGAATAGTGATTAAGACTGAATTGATATTAGCCTTCATAATCAGCGAATAGTTCAATAACAGGGCGAGTAGCGGTAGAGAGAGCGATAGAAAATTTACGACGAAGTTAGATGCTGATAAAAGTAAATAGATAGAGGATTCGTAGTTAGAGAGATCTGTATACGAACCCCTTAAGTCAATGACTGTTAAGTGGCTTTTCGTGATATTAGTCTTAAGGTGCGAACACGAGTACGAACCAAAATCCAAGAAACGTGATCGTTATTTTATTGTGTTTGATTTAGTTTATAATTTAAATAAACCTAATTGATCTGCGACGCTGTACTATTCACGATTTTTCCTTCACTAACCTCTGGGACCGCATAGTAGTTTGAATTGCACAAAATTACAATTTCTTCCAAACTAAAATGACATGTGACTAGGTAAATCAGATGATGATTAGAAATGTGAATTGAATTAGAGATTGCGATATGGAAGAAAAGGGATATAAATTAGTGAAAAAAAGGGATACATTTTAGTGTCTCACTTACCTTAATATTCCAAATACATTTGTTCCAAAGGACTAGTAATTAAGTCCATTTCGAAAACAGAAATAGTCTAAAGGGGGGGGGGTAAATCCAAATTTATTATTTATTCATTGCTTGGAAATCCACAATATACACACAGAGATAATAAGAACCAATAATTTTATACTAATTTAATTTTGTCATTAATTTTTGTTATCATAAGTGAATGAATCTGTTTTCCATATGAAGCTTATTTTAAATAAATTCTTTACGAATTTTTCTTTTTTTCTTTTTCAGTGTCCTCATGAAGGGAGTCAATTATCACGCCAAAGAGCCAACGAAATTGGGAAAAACATTTCTAAGACTGGTAATTTTTTTTAAAAATATCTGTCACTTCATTTCATAAAACTGTTAAAGTAATGTTTTAGATTTTTTGCTCAAAGATAATTGTTATATACATTAAAATGAAAAACACCGAGAAAGTTATTATGTTTGAGAAGTTATGTACTTGAATACTAAACAAAATTGCAGTAATATACTTTTATTTATTTCATTTAATACAGAAAGACTTTTAAATAGTTCTCTCTCCATTAAGTTTCATGTCGTTATAATTCTCTAACAAGTTGCTCCAATAAAACATACATCAAAACAATTTAATTGTAGGAAATTAACCCCTCACCAGTGTCTCCCCGAATCCAGTTAAGCATGAGAAATATTTTCGTTTCGATTCCGTGAAGGCCGAAACGAAAGCTCATTTTCGTTTCGAATAAACATATAATGTGTAATTTATTCATTTAGCAGAAGGTAACAGAACTTCATTCGCGAGGAAGAAAAATGAGAGTAATCAGCTATAAATGCTCGCCAACAATGGGGGTATTCCGAACAGATAGTTGGAGTTTTTTTTTTTTTATTTATCATTGTCATTTTTCGCGAATTTTATATAAAAAAGCCTTTTTTGAGATGTCTGATTCAGGCATCGAAGAAGAATACAGTTTATATTCTTCAGACTGTACAAGAGTGTGGGTTTGTGTTCAGTGACATGTTTTGGTACATACCGTACTGTAAATGACTGGTGTAATCCGTATATTCAAACCATTTTGTTGTATTGAGTTTAGCACTCGCTTATCATATTTAGCTTTAAAATTACTATTCAGTTTGATTTATTTTGTTACAATTGAAATATTTATAATAAGACGTAAGTGTTATCCACTTTTTGCCGTGTATATTAAAACGTTACATAACTAATAGTTGTTTCATTTAAATTAAGCAAAAAAAATTTTTTCATATATGAAGCATTTTTCAGAAATACATGCCATAATTAAGGATTTAAAAAAAGAATTACTAATTTATTGTTTTATCAGATGTAACTTGCAAAGGATGTTAATTGATAAAATTTTTAACTTATTTATTTTAATTGTGATATTTCCATCACAATTAGCTGATTACATCATTTTCATAAATTGTTACATTCATTACAGATAAACTGTAAACCTCTCTCTAAAATATATGTTCTATTTAGATTATTTCTTATTATGCGAATGAAACATACTAAAGGACCGGTTTTGTTACGTTTTAGATACAATTGCTACGTCGTTTTTCACAGATATTTTATCGATAGCGTAATTTTTATGCTTGACTTTGTTTAACAAATTATAGATAATTATTCGGTATTTTTGTTTAGGAGCGGGATTTCGACATGCACGCCAACTACTGCTGGAACGAGGCGAGGGCCCAGCGTCTACTAAGAGAAGGACCTCTCAAAGATTTCTTCGATGTAAGTCCAGCTCATACATTTCTCTTACATTCTTTTTATGTAGAAAAAATATATACAACTGGCCCCCAATGATTATTCCATGTTCACAATTGTTTCCTTATGATAAAGATAATATTTATATATAATTAAATTATAACCAAAGAAGAAAACTTTTTGCTTACATCATAAGTCTCAAAACAAGGACAGCTAACCATTGTTCTATTTACACTTCAGAAACAATCAATGTTACTTGCATTCGTGAAAAAAGGAGCTTAATAGCTTTTTTTACATTTAAATTTTAATTTAGGAACGTGAAATGTTTTATAGCATCAAAATAAACATAATTTGTAATTACCTGTTTTCTTGTCTTTTTGAAGACCAAAAATTGTCTCTTGAATTCATGCATAATGCATAGTAAATAGTTGTATAATTTTTAAATTTTTCTCGGTGCATATGCACCAAGAATTAGGAAATAAGTAAAACGGTTAATTTTTTACTCTTTTGCCACGAAATGGAATCATGAACTCTCAAGATTATTTAACTAATTCTAAAGCATTTAATTTCTTATGTACAGATGTTTAATACACCTTGTGCCTAGTATGGATATAAAGAACGAGGTATCATTACGGTACTAATCTCATCATCTGAAAATGGTACAAAATTACGACACTTACTGGCCGAGTTAAGCGAGTTTGTGAGTCGAAAAGAAATTGGAAGGCCAAAACTTTTAACAAACGAAAGCAAATTCGTTGTAACATCAAAATAAATAGTATTTGCTCGAAATTCTTTTAATGATAATGGTTGCATAAAATAGAAAATAATAGATGGTATATTTTTCTCTTAAGTTTTACAACAATTATACATTTTGTATTTCAGAGTAACCCATCATTTTTTTTGATCATATCTACCGATCACATTCACAATCATCAGAAATGCCATAATTTTTACATTGTTACTTAGTAGTTAATTTCTGAAACTGATAATTAACTACGCATGCAAGGGTACATTCATTTTTCTGTAGAAAAGAATAAAATTTATAGGAATTTATGTTTTTTTAGCTAAACTATTTTTAAGAGTGATTTTTATTTATGTATGTGTACCTCGCGAAATTTAAATTTAAGCTGTTTCTCCTGGCATTTTTATCACCTCTGTGTATACTAAAACAGGAAATAAATCAGTCTTAATTTCAATTTAAAAATAAAAATTTGCAATCAATGAAATTTTCTTAAAATTTATTTTCTCGATATCCATTTTGGGCTGATTCACAAATAACATAATCCTTCGTAATGAAAGAAGAATGATAAATATAAATTTGTCCTCGAGATATTTTTTTTAAAACATGATGTAACGATATGATCGTCTTTGTCATTAAGAGACGTATTGATGCAACAATAATCCTCCAAAAATCTGTAACCAATTTATTCAATAATGAAAATGCATTATCAAAAATAAACAATAAACAATATTAAGATGGAGCGATAAGATAAGATAACTAATCCCTTACTAAATATTATAATTAGGAATTCTAATTATTTGAGTAACTCTAAATACATAATTTCAAACACAGAATTCGATTCAAATAGACTTTTACAGACTCAATCAAATATAGCTTTAGCGTTGCTTTTTCGAATTTTGTGATTCTACGTATCTCTCCAATTCTGCTATACCCTTTAACCCAGTGTTTCCTAACCTTTAACAACTACGGACCGACAAAAATAGTAAAAATATTTCGTAGAACATTGTCAAATAAAATAAAAAGCAATACATAAAAATAGGTATTCTATCTATTAAATATATTGGTGCGTAATTACAATTTTTTAATTTGTGCGATATTGCTATTGCTTATTTCTTAATAAATTTGAAAAACTCGCACGTGGCTGCAGGTTTGTTTGTACGAGACGAAACGCTCCATTAACATCCAATCGATTTCTTTGTTTGGTTTTTGATATTGACAGAGTTGAAAAAGTTCTTTACATAGAAATAGGAAGTCGAAAGAAAGACCAAAAATTTTATAGCTTTATAACAGAGAGATTGATATTCTTTATCGAGAGTGATACAGAATTAAGACAATGATTGCATTTTATATCTGGACACAAGAGTAACATCGGGAGACAATTCGATCGGTTTTTCTCTGTCACGAAGATCAGGTGCGCCTGAATTTACATCTTCCAAAAAAATGAATATGTATCCACAAGTTACCTTTACGTATTCTCTTCAGCTTCAGGGAAATAACGAAATGTCAAAAGATTTTGCTATTGGACGTTTGTTTTTCACCATACCGGTGATTTTCTTATTTTATCTGCAAAAAAAAAATTGCTTAACACAAATCTTCAAAAATATACACTCGTGCGCAATGAAATAAGATTTCTTACAACGTTCCATCCGCAGAGTTCTGGTAGTATTCGATGCCTCGCTTCCGAACTCCTTCGAATGAGGTAGTAGCACAGCGGTGTGACTGATTGAAAGAAACGTTGAATCGAGATCTTGTAAAATATTTAATTATTTCGAATTAGGACGTACATTTAAAATATCCTCTTTTAATGCATACACGTTGTTTGTGTATTCGGGTTTGTATTTGTGGCAGGTTATCGAGAGGTTTAAACAAACTCAGAAAATACATTAAAATTTTTAAATTTTTCGCAGACTCGCGCCGATCCACAGAAGTCAGGAAACATTGCTGTAATCTATTCTTTGCACTTATTTTTCTATAATAGGGCTAATTTACAAAAGTCACGGTTCTCATACTGTTTTTTCAAAGTAAAATAGAACCGGAGTTTATGAAAACAAAATATGTTTGAGAACCTGTTTTGCAATGGTTGTAGACTATAATTGATTTTTTGATCGTCCACTGAATATACCCAAGTGTAGTTTGTTTTTTCCTAAAATATTCATTTATTGATCTTCATTGTTAGTTTACAAACATTTAGTATTACACGAAAGAATGAAGTACATGAAGAAAGGCTTTCTGCCGCATTTAATGTATTCAAAGCATGAATTATCAATATTTTTGTGTTGAGTGCAACTAATGATTATTTTCTTCTTCAGGACCACAGCCGGATGATAGACGATGACAAATTCCTCGTGGATCATCTCAAGCTTCCCATTCAGCGTCTCAATGATTATCAGCTCCTACTCAAGGTAATTCATTCAGTTTAACCCAATTTGTTTTTCATTGGAAGGCTTTTATATAAAATATATTATTATTATTCAACCAAGGGCTATCGTTTTAATCAATGACGATATGTTACTCCTATCACTTTTTAAAATACGGTGTTTTCTGAATATCTTTGAGGGTCAATCCTTAAAAAATAAATAAGAAAGTGAGTGAATGCGTGAGTATGTGAATGAGTGAGAGCGTGCTTGTGTGTGTGAGTCAGCCAATCAATCACATTACCATTTGCTTTATTTATAATTAATGTTTAACCGAATAATTTGATAATTATTTAAAGAGTTAGTACCTTTGATGGTTGTTCTTTACAAAACTGCGCAGAACATTTTTTTTTTTATTTTAAACATTTATTTACAATTTAAAAGAAATTCAATAAGTAGATAATATTAGTTATAACATTTGCTTTGATGATTATTTGAGTTTCCTGTTTGTTATTAATCAGTCTTTATTTATTTGGCTATTGTATTTGTATGTTTGATTACAATAACCAAATAAATAATGGTGTATAATATACGAATACTATTATTCATACATTATCCGCTGAAATGACAAAATGTTTTACTAGAGTTGTGTTCGACGGTTGAGTAGTTCGATAAATTATTTTAATTCATTTATTCCGGCTTTTCAACTCATCTAACCTTTTGGGCTACTCTTTGACGTTATTTGGTTCGAGATCATCAACTTGTGAATAAACCGTGACTTATGCAAATTAGCACTGTTGAAGGGCAGTGAATAGAAGGAAAATAAAATAGATGAGATAGGGAGATTGGACGCGTTTAAATGTTCTGTGAATTTTAAAAGTTCAAAGTGTATATCGTGCACAAATATTGATGCCAGCAGATTAAGGGATAATGGGATAGTTGCTACCGGATTTGGACCCAGTGTATGAATTTGTTCCTTTTGTGTAAGTTTGTTTGTTCCGGATTCACTTTTGTAGTTATTGAAATAAGTACAATTTTCAGTTAACCTTTGGATAAGGACTCTCCACATTCGCATTAATAATTGATTTTCGGATCGTACTAAAACGAGAATAAATAAAGAAACGGGATGTCACAACCCTTTTCGAAGATCAGATTGTAACGGGGGGCTGTCCGCAATTTCTCTTCTCTAACCGTGGAGAATTTTTGTAAATTGAATGACATAAAATAAAACCTCCATCCGCACAACCAAATGATCTAGGCAGATTAGTTGCACTTGCTAAATTGAATGAATTGAGTAGAAGAAATGTGCGGATAAGAGAAGCCAAAAGAATACAAGAGAAATTGTAGGTAAGGGGATAACGATTAATAGCGAGTAGTCGTAATTGACGAGGTGAATTTGTGTCGATAGCTGAAAGATAGCTTAGAAGAATCTTCTAGAGTGAACGGGCGTTGTTATACTTTCTCGAACCACTAATATTTATTAATTAAATTCGCTCGATTCAGAGCAAATTATTCGTCGTTAGATGGCAAGTTCGTAGAGGGTTAGTAGACATAGAGCCATAAGTATAAAAATACTTTCCAATAAGGGCACCCATACATTTTTTTCCTTAAATAGAGGTGTTTCTTAATAAGAGGTCAATATACATTTTATTCAAAGGGACCAATAGAATTGCCCTTTAAATAGAGGTGTCCCTTACAGGAGATATTACTTTACATATAATTGAAGCAATTTAAATAAACTAAAAAGTATAATCATTTTTTTCCTCTTCTTTTGACTGCGAGTTTTTGTGTTCTTATGCTTTAACTTTATGACTGTTTAGCTTGTGACCTCTGGAGTGAGTGGAGGCCTTCACGAATAGAATTTTTTTACTTTCAGGAGCTCATCAAGTACTCTTCTCGTCTGAACGAGGACACGAGCGACTTGCAGAAGGCGCTGGACTTCATCCACAGCATCAACACCCGCACCAAGGACCTGCAGAACATCCAGGCCATCGAAGGATGCAAGGGAGACCTCCTCAAGATTGGACGCATTCTCAGACACGTAAGCGAATCTCTCTGATCTTTCTTCTGCCGCATATCTCAAGAATAGCTGTTACCACTGTTCTATGTTACTCAGCTCTTGCGTCATGTATTAGTCGAATATATCGAGCAATCAACACAAATCAATCGTTTGATTAAATCGCTTTCTGCAAACAGCCGATTCTTTTCTTAATACTTCAAACAGAATTCGTTTCAATCCCCACAAAACTAATTAAAGAGTTTCAATTCAAACTATAAAGCTTTATCAGCAAGCCGTTATCCTCTATGCCCCTTCTTTTTCCTTTCAATGCATTTCATTTATATATAAATATATGTAAATCTTTTCACTTCACTTCTATTTTTATCTAATTTAACCTAATCACGTTTCATTTTGGTTGGGAAGAAATTGTTGTTTTATGCAATTTAAGTCGATAAAATTCCTCGAGATTAGTGAAAAGGAAATAGTGAACATCCCAACGTGACTTAGTGTTATGTATTAGGGTTTCTAATTACTGTGCAGACAAAAATTTCTAAGATAAATCTCATCGGTTCACATCGAATTTATTCAAGAGAAAGTGCAATCCAGTTTGTTAAATTCACTAGATAATTCGATACATATTTTGCTATCATGGTGCGATTGTGGTATTTGTCCTTTATACTGATCTTGTGCCATACTTCAATGCAATATATTAAGCTTTAAGAGACAGAAAAATGATTTAAGAAAATTCGAGACCACAGAAGAGAAACTTTTTATTATCAATGCCTAGAATTTGAAAGGCTCGCACCGGTTTTCCGCCCTAGCTAACAGTTCTAATTATAACTGTAAAAGATATTCGCTTACCGAGTCCCTTACTCTTATCTTCTGAACAGTGTTTGATAAGTAACCACATCCAATCCTTAAGATCGTCACCATACTTGTTCTTAGTCTCTCTCATTCAGGTTGCTTATCCTTAACCTCTATAGCTCTTCTCTCTCCCCCCCCCCCCTACTTATATATCATAAAATCTGAATCACTTCACTTTACTTCGACCTGCATCAAATTTACACAATCACGTTTCACTTTGGTTCGGAAGAAATTGTAATTTTATGCAATTAAACTCGATTGAAGTCCCCGAGAATAAAGAAGAGAAAAGCGCGAACAGCTCAACGTCACACGATGGATATTTATTTTTATAAACTTTATACTATTGCACTCATTTAGAAAAAAAATTACTAAAACTAAGTCTTTTATATAATATAATAAATCGAAAAGTAAATCTAGTTAATGTTCGGAACATCGAGGGAGTTTTATTCGTGTTTATTATTTAGAATTTAAACTATCTAAGAGAGAGGAAATGGTAGTTGTTCCTGTAGGATGCCTAATTTATTTTCTTCCTTCCAATATTCCGGATATTTACTCATTTCCTGCTTTGCATTTCAACATTGTTTCCTGAAGAGAAAAACATACAAATTTATGAGATATTCTAAATTTAACTGACAAAAAAAATTTAAATCTTTTGGTGTACAATAAAATTAAATATATATTTCTTTTTAAATTCATTCATATAATAATAGTTAAGAGATTTGGGGGTTTTTTTTTTTGGGGGGGGGGTAAAAAAAGAATTTTGAAATATTAAATAGCGAGAAATTTATAATTTAACATTTGTTTCGAGTTCTGTAATTGAAAATCTTAACTTTAATAAATTCAAGATTTATCTGATATGACTAAATTATGCGTTGGCTACAATTGCTTGAATTTTTCATCCAGTTTTTATGCATATATAAAAAAATCTTTTATTGTCTGATGAAAGATTACACAATCAAATTTTCAAGCTTGTGTTTAGTGTTGCTCAGTTGTTCATTCATTCTTATTCCGAATCTTAATTGCTCTTGCAAGCATTATTTTATAATAAATTTTATTATTACATGCTGATATAAAGTTCCACAAAAATATTTTTCATTCTTTTTAAATATATTCGTGATTTAAAATTATATTTCAAGTAAATGTTTTTCAGATATCAGACAAAAAAATATTTAAGCATACATATTTTAAGAATTAGATTACTCTTTTTAATAATATTATTTAATAAT
>BMAW01054425.1:0-113007 GCA_019974015.1 Nephila pilipes
ATTACTAAAACAGGAAGTGTTTGAAGAAAAACCTTACAGAAATATAATCAGGTGTGACGAAAACAGGAATGTTAAAATCGAGATAAAAAATGTTTCTTTATATGGTGGTAAAATTTAAAAAAAATATAGAAAAATTAGAGTCAAGTTTGGCTATTTTTGAAATCGCACCAAGTGCTTGGACTAAATTGCATTATTTAAAAAAAATTATTGAAATGTTCTTTAAAACTTGTCCAAAAAATGTCTAACTGTACTGTTAGTGATAAAGAACGATTTCCAAAAAGCTCTAGAGCCCAGCTTGATGGGAAGTTGGTTAAATTAACGATTGAAGATTTGATGACGCACTGACACACTCCAAGTGAAATACATAAAAACGTTGTAAAAATAGCAACAGTTAGGACAAAATGAAAAAAGACAAACTGTAAATATAGATGAGACATTTTACAGATTACACGTTTACTGTGATAACGAATGATATGTCCGCATACGGTTTATTCTATTTAAAAAAACATTTCTAAAAAGTTAATAAAAAAACCGGAATACGTGAATTTTAATTGTGAAATTAGAATATTAAATCTTAATATGAAATATTCATTTGGTGATAAGACAGTAAATTTGGCACCTTAATATTTAATATAAGTCTTCACATTCCATATGAAAATTTAGTTATTCTTGTTGAATTTACGTTGTGCTGCCCTGGAACTAATGCAGTAGTTGAAAGAATTTTTTCAATTGGTAATGATTTTTGGACAAGTGAGAAATCAAGATTGAATGTTGATACTCTAGCTGCAGCACTTACCGTAATATTCAATGTGAAGGACATTTCTTGCCCCAAAATTTCCAATACATTATTAGAAAATGATGTATTGACAAAAGATATTCATTTAATGGGAAAATACTCGTTTAAATAAATAATTAAAAGGAATGTAAGCATAATTAGTGAATTTTTGTTTGATTTATAAAATGTTTCATTAATTTACGCCGTTCTTTTTTCTTTAATTTTTTCGTCCTCCTTTTCACTGAAAAACAATTGGTCACCTTACTATTAGGCACTAACACTCTTCTCTATGTTGGTTGCAGTTTGCGAGGGGTGGTCGTCAAAAGTCATAACTCACTTCCATGTTAGCTACATTTCCTGGCAGAAGTGTTGACCATAGCGATGGGGAAATGTTTAGAATGGGAATTTTTATTGTTTCGGATGAACTACTCTACATGTTCTTGTCCATTTTGAAAGAACTGTTTTTTTAAATTGTTCTTAGATTCGTTTGTCCTTTAGATTCTTGGAACAAAACCTCAAAGATATTTTAATGAATTTAACGCTATATAACTAGTAAATATGTCTACTTTATATATTTTAGATAAAATCTATGTGTGTGGTTAAATTTTAGAAAAACAAATCACACATTTTAATTTAAACTGATACTGAATAGGTCATTGTTTTCTAATTTTATCAGCAGATAGTGAAATTAAATCATCTTTGGTAATTTCTCAGTACGAGCACTTTTTATATGTTGACATTTTTAAAAGTAAAAATCCTGGTAAGAAAAGGATTTGAAATTATTTTTATGTCCCATAATGTATTGTGAATTTTAGGCAAACTCGTTTAATATTTTTATAGAAAAAAAAATTATTTTACAATACCGTTCCTTACGTTTTAAATATGCAATGTATATTACACTCCTGTTATAAAACACACAAATAATATTAAAAACTTCTAAATTGAAAGTTCTATGCAAGATTTTGCAAAGAACAGATTTAACCTCCAAAGGTGCGCTTTTATTTTATAATTATTATTAAATTACTCAAATATAAGAATTAAAGTAAACGAAGAAATATTCGAGAAATGGACAATAGTAAACTTTTCCGATATTAAAATGAAAGGAAATGATTAATTATTAAATTGAATATATTTTAGCTGAATATAATTAATACTGAAGCAATTGATAAATTATTAAATTGAATGTATTTTAGCTGAATGTAATTAAAATTAAAGCAAATGATAAATTATTAGATTGAATATATTTAAGCTGAATGTAATTAAAAAAGAAGCAATTGATAAAAAAAATTGAATAGTGATCTGATACGCCAAAATTGATCCATTTAAAACAATAACCCCTAATGTGACAAAAAAGAAGGCTGTCTCACAGCTGTCTTAAAATTCTGAATAATGTTATTTATTTTCAGTCATACTTTGATTCCAGTTTACATATGATTTAAGGTAATACATTAATCGATATGTAAATAAAATACTTAATTTTTATATTTGTTTCACTTCACTTCAATAAAAAATTGAGTATTAATTTATTACGACATATTTTTGAAAATTGAGTGGTGAAAGCAGGTATGAGACATATTACATATATTTTTCAATGCAATAAAAAAAATTCAGGAGAAATTTATTATGACGTATTTTTAAAAAATTAAGTTCATTATTGATGAAAGCAGACATCAAAAATATACGCAAAAACAAGATAAATTTTTGATAAGTGGTCAGGTAAGACATTTTTGAGTTAACTAAAACAATAGCCCCTTGAGTGGCTAAAAAAACCCCTCAGAGATCTCATTCCAGTTCGGAATCGTTTTCCTACTATTTACCTTTCCTCAGTCTGTCTTTTACTCCCTGAGGAAAGGAATCGTTCGGAGGAGCTCTAATTCTTCACTCTAGTTCTACTGGAGCCATTCGATCTAGTTATCTCGTTCTTGTTGCATTCTCGCTGCGGTGAGCGCTATTGGAACACAATATAATTTGCTCCATATTCTTGTCGGAAAATGGCTCTTTTCGTCTACAGAGAAATTTGTCAACTGGTGCATGGGAGGTTTTTGGCGAAAATGTGTTTGTTTCCAGTACAAGAGCGGGCAGCCAAATGGGGGAAATTGCCCGTGATACCTTTGGAGCTTCTCCAGCGGTGTATAGCCTTCGGTAAAACGCTATAGACGGTTATACACCTGAGAAGACAGATATGGAGAAACGACCCAAATTTAATTCCGAACAGCGAAAAAGAGGTTTCAGGCCGACAGCTAACTTAGGTGTTTTCGCTCTTTTAGATTAACTAATTTGATTTAACATATCGTTATTTCAATCCCCGTCCCCAGGTGGAATTCGATCTGGGTCTCTTTGACTCCACATAAAATATTATCCAGCGAATCTTTATAACGTTTTTGACAACTAGTCAGAAAGAAATTCCTTTCCGGGAGAGTTATTAGACACTTTACTACTCACTATAATAGTTGTAACTCTCCGGTCACTTTGGCGTTAGCTAGACCGCCTGACGGAGTTCGATTGACTTTGGTGATGGGAGAAATTCGAACTCCCTTCCTTAATAGTCCGGACAAATTTTGCCCGAGTTGTGGCTGTTGCTGCAACGACCGATCCAGAAAAGAATTCTCTTCCGTGCCAATCATTAAGTGTTTTCTTATTCCGTCATTGGTAGTTGCGATTTTCGAAAAGGAACGCAGCACAATTTTTACTTCTCTGAAATCTTAAAGTTAATGAATTTATTAACATTGATTATGAATAAGAGATTTCAAAAAGTCTGAATTTTGAATATTTTAAAGCCGTATATATATATATATATGAGAATGACACACTATAATGGTTTATGAATTTATGAATGCTGTTAATTTTAAAATTAATGAATAAAATGCTGTGATATGTAATCAGAGGCCAATGATTAGATTTTTTTTGTCGCTGAATCATTATATTTAAAATAAATAATTTAATAATCCTTTTCTCATGTTTAATTTATTGACTTTTTTCAGGTATGTACACTGAATTTCCTGTAATTCAGTTTAGAAATCTGCATTTTATGTATTAAAATCAATCATCACAGATAGAAACATTTGTAAATATCGTATTTTAATATATAATTGTATATCAAAAGGATATGTCGTATATTTCAGAAGAACTTTCTTTATGTGCAGTTAAATATTATTACTGGCTAGAAAAAGAAAGAAAGAAAAAACTCTTCCTCAAGTCTCAGCTAACGACGACAGGGTTAACCCGTTCACTACCAGCGTATCACATTTGATACCCTCGCGGTAGTTCTCCAGTGCCCAGCGTATCACGGGCGATACGCTCCGTGAGTGTCTTCTACAGCCCAGCGTATCAATAGAGATACGCTCGATGAGAACGTTTTATTTGATTTTCTTAATGTTACTATATGGCGTTACAAGACCGCGAAATCTATATAGATAGTTATTTGGAGTGTTGACCTTGGTGATATGGGCTGGGATTTCCCTTCTGGCCACCAGGAAGGGGGGGAGTAATTGTTAAAAGCACGTGCAGCAGTGCGGCTCTTTAAATGTAATGACATGATTTAAAGGGTGTACTTGCTTTCAGTTTGCTCTTTTCTTTCTTCTTGCTTCTTACAAGTTCGAAGGATAATTTATCGCCCTTTATGGGGATTAGGGCTTTAGGTAGCAGATGCTCTCAGCTGTTCATTTCATTCAGTCGGTTTTTATTTGTAGCGACAGTCATGACGAAAAGAAAGTATTTATGTGTTACTGATATTTGCTAAATAATGAATGAATCTGACAGTAATGTTAGCGAAAAGAATCCAAATCTGTACATAGACATTAAATTAAAAAAAAAAGGTGGGGGGGAGGACTAAGATGTGCCCTTTGCACAAAATCTTGTGTGAATCTTCAGAATATGTGTGTAAGACATATGACGTTGGACTATGCATTGAATTTTTTTATAAATATACCATACAGCAAAATAAGATTTATCTCTTATATTTATATATTCCATGTAATGGTACATCATTACACCATGAAATGTACGTAACATATGTAAATATATTTTGTATTTTCTTAAAAGTATGATTTTTTATGTATAAAACATTCAGTTTTCGATTAAGTCCTTTTTTCTTTTATATATATTAAGTTTAATGCGTTTTAAATAAGATATGTAAATACCAAAATATTTTAATAAATAGCCGATTTTAGAGGAATTTTTTTCACGATTTAGGCTTAGTATCTAAAATCATTTGGGCACAGAGTGACACTCCGCGGTAAGAAGCCGCGGGCCCAGAGAAGCACTTCTTTTTTCTCCCTCCGGTAGCGAAAGGGAAATAGAGTCTAACAGTTGGCCCGGGTCGGAATTCTTTTCCGGTTCATTTGACAAAAGTGCTCCTTAAAACCCGTCAGACAAGTTATCTGCAAACTCGATTTTCTCCCCTTCCTTCAAGATGAACCAGTCTTCCCTGTGTGAAAAACTAGCTTTACTGCATTCCTGACACTTTTCTCTTATCAGAGATGTTGTGTGAGGGGGGTTAGGGAAGAAGAAAGGGCCATTTCCCTGGCTGACACCAATGTGGGATCAGAGCAAGCTGGCGATTACATTAGATAAATGTATTGTCATCTGAACTACAAAGCTACTTGAGCAGAATTTCAAGGCAATTAGACAAGTGGAAGTGGTCCAATTAGAGTCATAAGATTTGACCTAAACATATATACTTACGTATATGGGGAATTAAATAAAAGCTTGTCAAATATTTACTCAAAATAAAAAAATAAATTTCACTTTTTTTAATATCGAAATGGACGCCCCCATCCGCTGCTGCCACGCAACAAATACAGAAAGTGTATCAATTTTGATTTTTGAATTATTGCCTTTGAACAGCTCATAGACGTGACGATGAACAAGTGACATTTGATTTCATTTTACAACGTTTTTCTGAATTTCACTTGGTGTGTGTGTGAGTGTGTGTGTGTGTCATCAAATTTTCGATCGTTAATTTAACCAACTTCCCATCAAGCTAGAGCTTTGAAATTTCGGGAATCGTTCGTACTCGCCTAACAATGCAATATTTAGACGTTTGCGACAAGTTTTAACTAATATTTCAATAATTTTAATAAGTCAAAATATTCTTTCCTCTAGGCGCTTTTAGGATTGAGGAAAAAAAAAATTTCCCCCTCTGGGAACACCGGGCACTCCCCACACCACATGACGCCTCGTAAAACTATTGTACTCACAAAGGGGAGATACTATCTTCCTTTACTATCTCCGAGATAGTAAGGGTTGCTGACTTCTAGTCAATAATCATGAGCAAGAAAGAAAGTTTCCAATATTTGGCACCATGTCTTATCACAATAATTTTTCCTGAATTCTGGTTCCCATTTTTTTTTTTTTAATAGAATGGCTTATAAATTTTCAAATGCATGTTTTGATTTTATGGGTATTATGAATTTTTAATACTCTCACAAATGTCTCTTTTTAAGTAAATTTTAAAGTTAAAAATAACTAACAGTTTTAACTAATATTTCAATAATTTTCTCTAATAAACTTTGCCACCATATAAAAACGTTGTTTTTAAAAACGTTGGTTTTTATATCGAATTATTTGTTTTTAAGAAGAACGGTTCTGCGTTTATATTGTTTATTTTATACTTTAATAAAAGTTTTACGTTACTAAAATTGTAAAGTCAAATTTATTTGTTTTATGCAATTCAACAAATTTTAGGAGTGTTATGGTAAATGTTTGCTTTTATAAAATTTTCAAATTTTTCAATGACTTTTCGGTTTCACCCACATAGAATATTACTTATTCGTTTCAAGGTATTAAACTATAAGTAATTAGCTTTTACGCGTGCGCAATGCATTGATGATATTATTTTTATTTTTAGAAGGGGTAGCAAATTTAGTAGATGGGGTGGCAAATTTAGAGTCGCCCGGGATGGCAGAAATTCACGTTACGCCACCATCTCTTATTTATATACATAATACTAAACTGGAAGAGACGTACACATATTCTTGTTGCTGGATATTATTGTTGCATGGCTTCCCTCCTCCAATGCATGAGTATATTTATGCATTTTGCTTTACTAAATAAAATCTTTCTAACTTCATTGCAACGCTACCACCTAACTTAATTTGCTAAGTAAACACATGTAAATGAGCATGCTTGGCATATATGTACACCCTTATAAGCATCATTTATTATACTGAATGATATATACACATACTCAATAGTATTGCCAAACATTGCTGTACATAAAAACACCATCCATTTTTCTACTGTGTTTATCTTTTTGATATGAGATCACATAATAAATTAATTAATTTAGTACAAAAATAATAAGAAACAGGGCAAACTGCAAGAAAATGCAGAATGAATTTCAGCAGAATTAAATGGAAAGATCATATCGAATCAGCGGTTTATCGGGAAAACGTTAAACGATGTCGCAGCTGTATATGTAATAACTTTTTTGCAATACACTTTTTAATAATAAAATAATGTAATCCGGATAAATAATGTCGGATAAAATAATGCAATTAAATTGATCGCCAATTTTATCCGACATTATTGATTTAGATTATCCATTATTGTGTTTAGAAAGTAAAGTCCATTTGTTAAAAAAAAATGGCGCTGCTGAAGTTTCCTAATCTTATACTAAGAATGAACAGAAGGGAAGTCAAAAATCGCCGTTTCGTAGAAAGAAGGGGGCGGGGCAGCTCCAGAAAACTTTCCAGAACACAACTTTTACTTGGTTCCCCTCTGAGGCTATTCATCTACATATGGAAAGCGAAGTTCCAGTTATGGATGAGCAATAGGGAATGTTAACTTTTCTTTGACCTTGAATATACTACGCATGCCTCCAGTAAACTTTCAGTTCACTTTCATTGATTGCCACTTGGAACAAACATAACTGATAGATGTTTATCGCTTCTTTTTGACTGCTTTTTCAGAAGTTTTCTTGAATCTTGAAAATTTGGAGACCCTGACTTTCGGTTCACAGAAGAGTAGTAAGTTGTGATATTATTTCTTTTTTCTTTTTCCAGTAAATTAAAATGCGCATTAAATGCCGATGAAATCGTTTTAGAAAACCAATCATAGAGTCGTTTCGTTTGCGGTACCTGAAGGTGTGTCCCCACTTTTTGTTTACGGTAGCTAAAAGGCTGAAGATAAATAACTCTCTGAAATAGCCATTTTTTTCTTTAAGATTTTATACATTAATAATGTTGCTCTATTTTTTTTCTTTTGCAATATGAAAAATAATTCTGAATTTAAAAAACAAACCTTTCATAAATATATCTGATTTTACAATTTTATAATAATAGAAATAAAATTTCTTTAATGTGTTTTCTTCTTTCAAAATGCGAAACAAATCGGAAGTGATTTTAGAGTATTTTTAAACTTTTGGACGACGGAATGAATACCAACAGCTTTTTTTTAAAAAGAAAATTAATTTTATGTGATTGGAATAAAGTGTTAAAGTGATAAAATATTCTGTTCACAATTTTGTCATAATAATTGTTATGTTGACTCCATTAATAAATAAATAAATAAAAAAACGCCAAAAATATAAATGAACTATATTTTACTTCCATTTTCACTATTTAAGAAACATCGAAAAATTAACATTAAAGAATTACTAGAGTTCAAAATTACCCTAATATTAAAATATATGGTAATATGATTTGCAATGATGAAAAAAAGCTATCGAGACAAATGCAACGCAACCTGTTCCTTGTCTCGATGAACAATTTTTTTGACTGGTCAGCCAAAGTAAAAAAGGCCGATTACTGACTGGGTCGGAAAGGTAAAGCGCCAGATTATACAGAAAATGAAATATAATCAGGAAGAAAGCTGATAAAGAATCAAAAATAGAAATCATAGTCAATTAAGTTGAGCAAAAAACCTGCAAAATAGGGTACGTATATATAAAAGAAAACAAAACTATATTAAAAGGTAGGCAAAATAAAAAGTCCCTCCCTTCCACAAAAAATATTTCCTGTCACCTCCCCCCTCCCCTCCTTTTTTTTTTAAAAAAAAAAATGAAAAACTCTTGGATGACGAGTTCTAACTATGAATAAAACAAACGAGTTTTAAAACAGGAAATTATTATAAAAGGATTCAGGAAAAAAAATGCAACAAAGTTGAGAGCAAAAATATTTTATAGAATATAGACCAAACACAAAAGAGGCGCTATGACGTGTCTGCCTGTGTAAAATGCTGGATTACTGGCAGACCGTATAGATAGAGGGAGTACTCAACATGATTAATATTCATCAGTAATATACAAATCAGAGGAATTGAATGGAAAATTATCGAATATAAAATGTATGTAATTTTCTTTTTTAAATTCGGGGTTATTCATTTGGAATTGAACATCTTTTCATTTTCACATATTGCATATTTATTTATTAAAATCGGAAACTTGATAGCGATTAATCAAATCTTAACAATTAAAAAAAAAACAATCAAGTAAAGAAAATTGAAAAGCGAATATAGATCACATAAATTGTTTTTTAAACTAATTTTTGCGTTTCAGTGTTATTAAAGTAAATTCAATTTATCTCACGCATTATCATATTAGAAGTAATCGCTTTAATTGCGAACATAATGATGAGTTGTTGACGTCATTTGAAACATTTTTTATCACGTCAACTGAAAAGCAACTGTAATCGTCTAAAAATGTCCCCTTCATAAACCAATAAGAATATCTTAGTCTCTACATTAGAAAATTTTTTTGCTATCAGAATTTATGAACTAATTCTTGTTGTTACCAAACGAATCGTTTGCATTATCATATAACGATATTTTTGGACATTGTAATAATTTCGAACCAGCAGATATCAATATAAAACTCGTTTTACCATAACTCATTTATATTTTAGGAAAGAAAATTTCTCTTAAATTATTTTAATGTTTTGGTGGAAAATGTAACTTCCAGTTGTAGTATCAAATTTCAGACACAAAAATTGCTTAATTTCACAATGGTTAGAATAATCCTAACACTAAATGAATTTTGAGAGCCGACTGTTCTGTAAAAGAATGAATTACGTTCGTTATGAATACCAGTATGGATAAATAAATTCGTTTTGAAAAGGTCATACGTGATTTTCGAGAGACTTTTAGAATGAAATCAGAAAATTAAATTTCTGACGCTTTTTTTTTTGTTTGCAAAGGTCTGTTACGATCATAACATTAAATGAATTTCGATTGCAAGCGTTTCTGTTAAAAATGAATTAAGTTTCCGCTAGTTTTATAAAAACTAATTTGGATAAATGAATTCGTTTTGAAATGATTATATTCGATTTACAATCTCTCACACATATCAAATTTGAAAAGCAAAAAAAAAAAAAAAAAAATTCTTTACGTAAAGTTGAATTTATGGCACAAAGGTTTATGTAGTGAGAAAGTTTGAAATTCCTCTTCAGCAGAAATCAAAATCAGGATTTTTGAGTTACGTCGCTATTGTTCGCAACGGACGTTAAGATAATTTTTATTATTTCAGAATCAATATTTGATATGTATCACCCATCAGTTGCATTAGTTGCTATCAAATTTTGTAATTATATTATCAAACAAGTTTATTTGATTCTGTTTACTTGTTTATCAACCTTATTATTCAAATGCATTTCCTTGCATTTAAAGATGCAAATAAGTTACTTACAAAGGTAACGTTATTAGACAAAGTTATTCTTATTTTAATTCTGTTTGAAATATCTTAATATCAAAGGAGAATATTTTGAGTTGCTTCCGGCAAAATAATCAGCCTGTTTTATTATGGCAATTCTGAATCTGTATAAATAATCCAGATTAAGAATTACGAATCTATTGCAAATATTTACGATTGCTTATTCTGAAGCTTTCGAAGTAATGTTTTATTTGAAATGTTTCCATCAGCTTTCAATACTTTGTGGCAAAAGCATAAATTTAATAATTATAAAAATGAAAAAAAAAAAATTGATTTGATAAGATTCAGTGTAAATGATTAATTCTTTTTCAAAAATAGTTCGAATTATTTACCTAATTGGTAAAAGTATAAATTTTCTTGAGATTCCAGCTAAATTATTGTAATTTCATCGTCGTGTGCTAATTAACCTTATTGTGCGTGGGGGGGTAGACATGTAATTGAGCTAAATCAATAATATTTATACAAATCTAAGTAAAACTGTTTTATTAAAAAACAAAATTCACACACACACGTTTTTAACGAGCTAATGAAAAAACTAACTTACCAAGTAAAATTAGTAACTACTAATGTCAGAGATTATTTTTAAATATATTTATAAAACAAAAAGAATAAATAAAAACGAAACTAGCATACAATCTGTCGAATTCCTGTTACATTTGAATTATTAATTTCGGTCAGCTGTGCATCTCGAAATACAGGATATGCCCAGAAGCCAATCAACTGGTGTGTTTGATTTCACTGCTAATTTATTTTTGAAATTCAAAGAATCTATATATTTTTTGTAGGTTCTGTTTATTATTTTTTTTTCTACTCTAGTTCATGCGATTTTGTCGCTATAGGCAGTCGCCTACCTTACTTTCTTCCAAGAGTCGGTCCTGTTGGGGCTCCAACGTCGAGAGAGCCACTGAGCTTGGGTACAAGCTAATAATTAGCGTCTCAGGCCTAAAGGCTACATAAACGGAAATAGGCACCACATGACGGGAATTCTTAGGTCCAAGCAGCTCAGGTATCGTCCTCGTCACTTGACCGAGGCTCAAAATTATGAAGGCAGTAGCCAATAGCTCTCTTGTTGCTTCTGAGTATGATGTTAATAAACAATCAGAATCATTTGCTTGAAGATCAATAAGAGTAAATATAGATACTCTCTGACAGACGTTAAATTGAAGGCTGCGATGAGAATCTCCACTAGCAATATCTTCATTCTGATTTAAAAAAAAAAAAAAAAAAAAACGTAGAAAGTTGTGATAAGTACATTTATCCCATTATACATTCTTAAATTAAATATGCTTGCAGTTATACATGATAAGAAATTAAGAAATAAATAAATTGAACAAATCTGTCACTATTTTTTAATTTGTAGTCATTGATTTTTATGACGCAATTTATACCTTTTCTGAGATGCAAAGTTAACTTATTGAATGCAATGATTTTAAAAGGTGCGTTACGCCGCTAGCCTGCTCTTCCACAAAATGGCCCTCGAGCCAAAACAATTGTCTACCCCTTGTTCTGGGGAACGACTGACACTCTTGACGTTAGGAACGAAATGGTTAACAAATGATGGGGTTACTAATCCATAAATCTTTCAAAACACGAGTTCCTTTTCCTCTGGGAGATCAGATTGTGACGTAACATGTCTGTGAATCATTGTATTTTCGGGAGTGGAAAGATAAACACGTGCTTTTGACTCATTTTAAGAGGTTGTTTACAATTTCTCATTTCGCACGAGATGGGATTTTATGGCAGATGTTTTACCCAAACAAAAATAAAACAAATGCAAACGGAACCGTAGAATGAATATTAAAAAATTTCCTTCTGATACTTCGAAACGATGAAATATTTATAGTACAAGAAGATGGAATATACTTTATATTAATTTCAACGATAAAAAAAGAAGGTAGCATCATAATGGAAAATAATACATCTCTGCGCGCACCATTGATAAATGGAGATTTACGACTTGTTTTTTAATTGGGCGAGTGCCTGGGAATTTTTTTTTTTTAGAATCTAGAGTTAAGATTTTTTTTTTCAAAGGTTTATGTACAGTCACATCATTCTCTCAGAGAGCTTTTATTTAGATATCTATATGATAATTAACAGTGTTAAAAAAGTATTTCAAATACGATTTCAAAAAAAATAAATAATAAGTGCTCTTCCTTTTTCTTATATTATTTTTTCGAAAATTATTAAAAAAATTCCATTGCCAAATTATGAATGATTAACTACTCAAATGAGCAAAAAGTATTTTTATATTTTTCATGAATATATCAGTGGAGATATTGTGAAACACAGTTATTGCATTCCTAATTTATACCTCTAGAATTGAAATTCGTATGCTTTTTCCTGTACTTTTTTTATATGAGAAGAATATAGGAGTATATTATAACAGTATTGCATAAAATAGGGTAACAAATATACTGATTTTTTTGTTTTATGTTTTTTTGCGCTTTTAGTAAAGAAGTTAAAAATCACGACGATAGAAAAAGGAGTTTACACCAAAATATATTCTAGAATGAGAAACTGATTTTTTTTTTTTTAGTATATATACAAGTGCTTACTGGAATGTTGTCTTTCCTACTTCTGTTCGTGTGAGTGTATAGGATTGATTCTTTCAGTTAATGTCAAAATATATTTAAGTAACTTAGATCTTAAAGAATTAATCCTAGTCCGAATAAAGTTTTTAGCCACCCAAGGGGCTATTGTTTTAGTTGGATCACTTTTGGCGTACCAGATCACTTTTCAATTTTTTTTTTCTTTTTTCAATTCTTCAATTTTAATTACATTCAGCTCAAATGTATTCAATTTAATAATTTATCGTTCCCTTTAATTTTAACATCGGAAAAGTTTACTATTGTCCCTTTCTCGATATTTCATCGTTTACTTTAATTCTTATATTTAATTGAGTAAAGTAATAATAATTATAAAAAAGCGCACCTTGGGTGGCTAAATCTGTTCTTTGCAAAACTTTGCATAGAACTTTTTCTCTAATTTTTTTTTAATTAAAAGTGTAATCTTAAGGAATTTTAAGAGGAAAAAAATGTTTATTTCTAAACGGAAATAATATTATTCCTCCCCTTCTTGTAATTAAGAATAGAATGTTTACAGATGAATTCCCCCCCTCCCCTCCAATTATATAATGGCCAAATTAATCGAAAATATATGACAAATTTCTATTGCGAAGAAATCCTTTGAAAAATTTTTCCCCCAAAAGACTCCATCTCTACTCAAAGAATGCATTAATTTTATTATAAAAAAATTCATCGACATTGCGTAACGTGGCTGTTCCGAGATTTTACCTTTAGTAGTAGCTTTGGGAAATTTTTCTAGTTTTGAAATGTTAGAATCAAAACCTCTTCCCAATAAAATGAAACGGGAAGGTATGCTAATTAGATTGAGGTAAAGAAGTATGATGAATAGATGTGAGGAAATGTATACATAAACTAAGTAGAATTAAGTTTTAAGATTATTAGTCGGTAGATATGGTGAATGATAGAGATTATAGTGTTGCAAATGAATATCGGTCGGACATTGAATAAAGATCCTTCATGAAATGAGTTCATGTCGGAAGAACTCAAATTTCCCACTCAAATCCTCAACCATAATGGTGTTACTCACTCGAACCATATTGAGTTAGTAAGAGTGCTTATTTACTCGAACCCTATTGAGTGCTTTGATTCTTATTAAAAAATGTAATTCAGGCGCGTGGAGGACTTTGAGAGAGATTAATACTGCATGAACTTTCATAACTCGAAGAATATTAATAATTTTGATTCTTGGTCAAGTGACGAGAATGATACCTGTGAGCTGGCACTTCCCTCTTCTAACTTCCACACAACGCCAACGAGAGGACTTAGAGCCTCTACAGATTTTCCGTACATGAGTTCCAATACACAAAGACGTGTAACTGGGGCTGATGCACATCAAATCTGTCGTGGCCCAAAGTTCTCCCGTTGGCGTGGTGTGGAAGTTAGGAGAGGGAGGTGCTAGCTCAGGTGTCGTCCTCGTCACTTGACCGAGGTTTAAAATTGCGAGGTCTGTCGCTAACAGCCATCCTGTTGCTTCTAGTGTGACGTTAACAAAACCAAAAAACAAATCCAATACATGACATGTCTTTAGTATAAGGTGACCAGATTTTAACATTCGAAAAGTGGGGCACCATTGACGGGGGGGGGGATCTTGATTAAAAAGTTGGTACTTAAAAAATTACTAATTTTAGTACCTAAATAAGTTACTTACCTAAATCATCTGAATAACATATTTGTTGACATCTCTTGTGAAACAAGTACTAGCACGCAGTACGATGTGTATCGTATAAAAGACAGTTACAAAACTCAATATGCGAAGGCGTTACTTCATGGATGACTAACAAACTCCTTACACCCTGACCCTTCTCCTCTCTAAAATTCCCCCACGTTTCCAATTTTTATATAAGATGTAATTCCTTTGCAACAATGCTCCTAATGATGCTAGATCGCTAGCGGAACATGTTGCCATTAGAATGAAATCTGTGGAAGTGTAACAAGTGTTCTGTCTTCATTTTACAGCTACAAAATGTTTCCGTCGCTGCCAATGCCGAAAAAGGTCACTGTTCATTAAGTCCAAACAATGGTGGTCGCATTTTAGCAACTGATCAAGGCGAATTTTGATACGCAGTTCCTGATAATCAGTTCTCAATAATTATTTTTATTTTTAAAGTTCATATCCTGTTGAAATAGCTACATGGAAGCCGAAAACCGTATATTCCCTTCCCGTTCCCTAGCTTGTCGTGCATTCTTTTTATAAATCGGGACTTCCTTAAAACCCCGCGGGACGCGGGATAAAGGGCGGGAAGTCTGGTCACCTTACTTTAGTGGCATCTCGAAGCAAGTTCTTGAAGAAAACAACACCGACCTCGAGTTCGCAATCACGGCTACTAAGCTGCCGCTGCTACTATAACAAAAAAAAAATATATATATTACTGTTAAATTTTTTTAAAGGATGTCTTTGTTATAAATATTGGTTTGACTAAAAGAAAAAAACTTTGAGTTAAGATAATGATTTTTAAACTTTTATTTTCAAAATTAGAGTAATTCAAATGAAATAATTTAGCGAGAGAAAAGTAAGAGTAATCTTATAGATGAAAAAATTTTACTCCTAATGAAAACGAGTGCGTTGATATAAATTTTCTTTAAAATTAAACTTTTCTCTTTGTAAAATTTGTGTGCAAAATTTTCTGCAAAAAAATTTTAATAATTGTTTCATTTAATGTAACCGCATACTGACATTCATCACAGCAATTTGTTCTGAGCACGTATGAAATCATATTAACCTTTATATTTTTATATAATCAATCATCATAAACAAAATTTAGATTATTCTCTATTCAGTGTTTAATGAAGATATTTCACTAACTTTGTTGGTTTCTTATAAATCGAATAAAAAGTTTAAAAAAAAGTAGTGGAAATGATTTCTTTCGAATTAAAAGGAGTGAAAAGGGGAGAGCAAAAAAAAGTTATTGAACGAGAAGAATGATTGTTTATTGAAGCACAATCAAAAAGCCAGTTTCTTTCTATATTTTTTTTACAAGGAATAGCTTTCATAGAACAAGCAATATGGAAGGGCAATGGGTTGATGCCCCCTCCTCCTCTCGGAAAGTATGAATGAAACGAAATCGTAATCTGTTGCAAGAACGTTATCTGTAGCTTTAAATGAACATAAAAGTAATCCCTCCTGTCTGGTTTGTTTATGTTTAGAAGGGGGTATTGATAGGGTTAACCTGTACCGGCGAACCACAAACAAAATGCCTTTACATCCCCATGATTACAATCATGGGAATGTAAGGGTAGTTTGTTGTGCTTAAACGATCGACGCCGCTTATTGCCCCAGAGACATAAGGGAATAAATATCCAGATACCGAACGATAGGTAAGGATAGATAACCATAGGTAAGGAAGGATAAAGATGTTGAGAATTTCCCGAGACACTAGCCACAACAGTAAAACGGCCGTAATTGACCAGCTGAAGGCCCTTTCTATATTTAAAAAAAATGGAAAAATCTTTTCCAAGTCAGTCTGATTTACGTAATCAATTACAGTAAGCGGACTTTAATCCGATTAGCGATTTGCCGGATTATCGAGCGTCAGTATTGATTTTAAGGGGATAATAGATGTAAACTAGGTAAATAAATCGCTTGCTGAAAATTTATACTATTAAAACGTGTATCTAATGGGTTCACACACACACTCAACCTGTGCGGATGATATGCATAACCGACATAGTATTTCCTCATTCTGTCAACTAGAAAATTAAATTTAAACTTTGAGAAAACATAAATTTAATTCAATATTCTAACATTAATACAAAAAAAAAAAAAAAGAAAAGAAAAGAAAAGAAACGCAGCACTAAAGAAAAATGAATGAATTGTAGCGTACCATTACTTCTACCCGACTCTTGTGCCATTATATAATCGTATATAACTAATTCTAAAAGTCAATAGTCTATATAAAGACACACCGGTCAGTTATTCAACTATTTATTTATCACACACTCAACTATTTATTTATCAATTACTGCAATATAATATTTAATGAGTTTTAGCTCTCTCTGGGCCTTGAGATTAATCCACCTATACAAATATTATTAAAATAATATACTCTTACCAAAATCTTTCCAGTCGAAGTTACTTTGATTTGCTAAATCCTCTGTGATAGTTACTACCAGTAACAACTCTTGATATCTCTTGCTAAGCATACACTCAACGCTAATCACACTCCCCATTCATCCTCTAAATTTCCCTTTGCTTATTTACCGTCATATCTAAATCACTTCACTTTATTTCCGCCTGCCTCTAATTAACACAACTAGGTTTCATTTTGGTTGGGAAGAAATTGTTACTTTCAGCAATCAATCCCATCAAGGTCCCCAAGGTTAGTGAAGAGGAAATCGCGAATAGCCCGACGTCACAGCATTGCTATGGTAATTAAAACAAGTTGGGACGAGCTCCTCTAGCCGCAGGCAATTAGTTTTTTTAGTTCTTGAAGAACACCCGCTTAGCTTCAAAAACATTTAACTGTACGGTACGTTGTGCTTGCACAATTGTAATATAGTGCAAACGGGGTTATATAATTCTCAAGGAAACAGGGAAACACTGTACTCTGAAATGAATATTGACACTTAACGAAAATGTGAACTTCTCTTCTTTGTGACCTGGTGTTCAATTTGAATAAACTCCAAAATCCACACTAAAATATCCCATAGCAAACGTCTCGATCGATGCCGGATCATAGAAAAAACATCAACCGCTGGATTAAGGAGCGGTTATTGTGTTTTAAAGGGGCGATTGTAATTTTAAACAATTAAAATATTTTAAAAAATCCTCGTGTACGTATAAGTGTATGTGTGTTGTAGATTGGCAGATCACACACACATATTCCTCTACTTATCAAAATTCCAATAATTAAAGAAGTTTATTATTTGTTAGTACTTAAGTCAGTTCATGTAGACCAGTTGCGTTTTAACAGAAGGCAGATGAAGTGAGTTATACTAGTACATTAAAATATTTTGGACCGAGCGACAATTAATAAATTGTATTGTATGCCGAAGAAAATTATATTAACGGAATATTGAAATTTTTTTGTTGCAGCAAATTACGTTTCATTCGGAAGAACCACTTTCTGCCAAAATGAACTAGAGCAGGAAAAAAAAATTGACATTAGCTGTACTAATTTCATTTTAACAAATGATAACATTTTTTTTTGTTAAGTTCTAGAAAAGTAGAATTATTAGCTGATTAATATCAAAATGTATATTAATTAGCGTAAAGTAAATGTACTTCCGAGCCTAGAGTTGAACAGATATAATGACTATAAGGAAAAGAATACATCTTCAAATTCCCAGAGCATTTATTTTCTGAAACAAAACATTTTAAATCATTCAATCACTTGTAAAAAATTATGTATTTTAAGATAAGTCGGTACAAAAATAGTTACCACATTCTACATTTATACGAGTGCATCCAATCGTTATGAAATATTACGTATTCTGGCGGTGGCAGCGAAAGCTCCACAATATATGTATATAGCTGATGAATAATACTGCTAGTACTTGTTTTTTCCCCCAATCCTCTGCCACATTTTGGTGAATGACTTTTCAAAACATATTAACTTTCTTTTTAATACGCGGTATTATTAATTCGATGAAATATCGGTAATGGCTGTTTAATCCTTTCCCAGACGTAAAATAACTTGTCGTTGTACTCGTAATTCTTTCTGATGAGGTTCTCTAATGGATTTAATACTTTGTTACATTTCCTGTGCTTTCTTTTGAAGTGGGGAACGACTAATCCTTGCCGTTTAATGGAAAATGAGTACCTTTCTCTTTGCATTGAGGAAAGACCTGAAAGCTTTATTCTATTGACCTTTCATTCCAAATATTTTGAAAATATCAACCCCAGTGTTTGTTGCTATCCGTCAGTTCTGCAAAGTTTCTTTCAAGGTGCAATGTTCAAACAAGCAAGAAAAAATATAGCTAAGAAATTGAACCCATCCATGTTTCTAATGGTTTGAGTAATCCTTTAAGCGGGAGAAATAAATATTTCTTTTTAGAAAAAGAAGCACTTACATACACACACTCATATATATATATATATATATATACTGAAAATCTATGAAAAAATAATTTAAAACACTTAAAAAGACAAAAAACCAGAAATAAATGTAACAATGAAAGAAAAATAAATGAAAATATGGAACCCAGCAAGTCAAAAAGCAATATCGGGCTGAGGACCGATTAAGCGGGGTTAAACTAGTTCAATGGTACCAACCTTCCCCCCTTGCGACTTGGTAGGCTGAATTAGGAAATCCAAATTGCAAAAGAGTTCATGATTAAAAGATGCAAACAAATTCAGCGATAAAATCTACAAAAATAAAATCTATAATTCCCTGTAGGCTGAATTGGGAAATCCAAATTACAAAAGAGTTCAAAGATTAAAAAATGCAAAAAAAAAATTTCAACGATAAAATTTACAAAATAAAATCTATCATTCTAAAAATTATCAACAGATCAAAATATAAAAATTACTTACAAAATTCAAAGAAATGAAGATTCAAATATGTGAGTAGTAAGACGGAATTTTCTTTAAGCTTCAAGATGTATATCACATACTCAAAATGAAAAAATATAACACATCATCACCATATAAATTGAAAAAAGATTTAAGTCATTGTTTGATTGGTAATAAAATGTAATAAGATGCAAACAATTGGTTGGTAATAAGTAGTATGGTGAAGGAGTATAACGGTCCAGAGAGTGAGTAAAAATGTAAGCTGTGTAAATGTAAAAAAATAAATTCTTCACGGCTAGACCACTAACAAGCCGACTTTGTGGACCTATTGTTGTGTGGTGGATTTGAAATTGGATCATGATTCGCAAAGATGTTTAATATATTTGTGATGTATATAAGTATTTAAGAAATTTATTGGATAATCATGATCCAAACAGTTGTTGAAGAATTTTTTAATGTTATTAAATTTGTCTATTTTATGCGTGGTTAATTTGTTATTACGTAATAAAAAGCCCAATAAAATATTCCTATAAATGGATCTGTGTAGATTACTGTTCCAAAAAGGTATTCTAATTACATGGAATTCGAATCTCTCTCTTTTATCAAAAATATTACTAATAAGTCTATTGTCAATTATTTGCAAATCGAGATCTAAAAATTCTACTGTATTTGAATTAAGATTAGTTTTTAATAATTTGAGGTAATTAGGGTAAAATGAAATATTTGGTTTAAAATCCTCAGTTTTACCTAAAATAATTAGATATATATGATCTAATTATTTTAGGTAAAACTGAGCTTTGATCTAAAATAATTAGATCAAAGCTGTTCCAGAATATATATATATATATTCTGGAACAGCTTTGGCGCTGAATATATTTCTTTTCTAATACAGCTATAAATGGGAGAAAACTATTTTATTGTTTTTGTTTATTATATTTTATGCTACGGATAAATCAATCCAAATGTTGTTGTGTGAAGTTATATTAAAGTTTTAAATAACTGCAATTATAACAAAAGTATATACCGTATATTTACTATTACATTTCATTCATATCCATGTTTTTCCTTTCCTTATTAATGTTCTTTCACACTCAAAAAAGGTATTGTTCTGTCTATAAAATTTGTCCTTCGAATCTAAACATTTGCAATGTTTACCTCTTTTTCTTTTCTTTTTTTTTTTTTTTTTTAATAATTTAATTGGAGCTTAGATATTCTTATCAAATAAGTAACGAATTTTTGCCTAGATTTAGTTTTGTTGCTTGCAAACTTTTTCTAAAAATAAAAGGAAAAGTAATATATAAAAATCACTATGAAGGAATATGGCGTAATTTTTCGAGTTTTGGGATAAATTTTATTGTTTTTAAATAATTGTATATACGTGTTATTGTTTTTTTTTTTCCCAATTTGCTCTATATCTTCTCACCGAAAACAAAAATATTATAATAATACGTATGAAGGAAGGTATTTTTTTTTCATATTGATTATTAAAGTAAAATTAATGATGAATTAAAAATATAAATTTATGTTTTTCTTTCGTTTTTATGAAGCAATTCTTCGTTTTACCTAAAATATTTTTTTCCTCTCCAACCTTCGAAAAAAAAATTATTTATTTTCGCAATGAATATTTTTAATATTTATTTTTCGATATTTATCATACATTTCTCGCTGTGTCTTGTTGAATCATCAATAGCAAACGTTTTCATATGAGTTTTTTTCATTTCATTTAAAAAGTCAGTTGTTAATAATTAAGTTATGAGTTTACAACAAAATTTTATGTGGATTGTATTTTGCAAATAATTAAACCAAGTTTTCTTAAAAGTATATAACAAAATAAATAAAAATAATAATAATAAAAAGTATAATAAAAAGTGTTATATATGGTTGTAAGTAATCAGCAATGTAATTTATTTTTAGTCGTATTAATACTGAAAGTTTTATTTCGCGGCAATTCAAATTTATCGAAAAGGGAAAAAAAGTTCAATTTATATAATTCGAAAAAGAAAGTAATGTGTGCTTTTGCTAAACGTGTCACAATTAAATATAATTAACACGCACAGGATTATTCAAATTGAATCATCCGATTTCAAAGTTCTATATTTTCAAAAACAAAGGACACAGAAGGACAAGTAATTCAAAAATACAAAAGAAAATTGTGGAAATTTTAAGTTATGAATAATGGTGGTCTGCGTGTTTCCTGTATGAAACTATTTCACAAAAGCTGTTTTAGAAGCTTTCGTGGAGTTACCTCGTAGTTGGATCAGTAGCAGTGGGTTTTATGTTTTGATGTTACATAGCTGGCAACCAAAGTCACTGATATGGCCCCATGGGATTTCTTCCCTTGCAAGTTTGTAAAAGATAAAGTGTGCTGCTGTACAATCAATTTCCTTTGATACTTTTCAACGTGTTTGGAAGGTGTTTACATACCGTCTTGATATTATACGTGTGGAAAAAAAGTGTTTTATCGAACAATTGTAAAAAAAAAAACATCCATGTTTTCCCTTTGAATTTATGTATTACTTATCATTCCGTGTTGTTTATGTATGAAAATATATCATTTTGAAATCGGAAGATTCAAAGTTTGAATAACTCTGTATAACGAAAAATATTATTTTTTCTAGCAAACATTAATTTGGCACGATAATTGATCCCCCCCCCAATTCTATTAAGAATAGTAATAACTGCCTTCTTATTGTTTTGTTTTTTATTCTAACAATTTTAATGACCTTAATTTTGAATATGTATCGAACGACGGATGCCATTTTATTATAATTATATTATCCTTTCAATTGACTAAAACATTTGCAATATTAATAATTTGAAGTAAATTGCACTTTACTTTAATGAAAAGTGTCGAATGATAAAGATATGTTTAGGTAATTAATGAAAAGCTTAAATAAATATACTAAATCGTTGTGAAAAATTATTTTGCCTGAAACAAGTTCATATTTACCTTTCAAAATTATTATTATTGAAAGGATTATTAGTTAATATTTTCACAACATAACTTCAACATGAATTTAATGCTTTATTATTAAAATTGCAACTTGAGTAACGAATGAGATTTTCGAAAAGACACAAAATATTTTTATCGAAAGGATTAGAAACCCTAATGACGGTTTTATGTTTCCGTTTTCGAAAGAACTGCGAGTAATTAATTTGTGAATGAAAAAAAAAATATTCGAGATGAAATATTCATGTATATAAATGAAGTAAAGTCCTTCGGGTATTTGCATTTTGGACTTTCATTAAAAGAAGGAAATATAGATTTGTTCTCATTAAAAAGGAATTACGTATTTAATTATTTGCGAAATATTTCCTGTTGTGTGAACATTAGAATGATGGTACTTTAATATTTTTCTTTTTCTTTTTCAATCCAGGACATGTCATTTTCTTAGAGCAGTTTTGCTTTTTTTTAATTCTTCATTTCGTTCTTTTGTTGTCGTTTTATATTGTTTGTCAACAATTAAATTTTAGGAAATACATAAATTATTACTTTTTTTGTTTATTTTGCTTCGTTTTAATGAGAGGTAGTATTATTTTAAGTGGAATGAAATAATATCTAATGAGGAAGGAGAAATAAAGGTTTTTAAGCCGTTTTCAAGATATGCATGATAAAATGGATTTTAAAACTTTTTTAAAGATACGTACTTATGATAGAGTATATATCTTTATAGGGTCAGTAATTGTTTTAACACAATTAATAATGTTGAGATGAGCTTTTTATATTGTTAGAATAGATGAGAAAATCCCAATAAAGAAGTTTTTTGTTGCAAAGCCCTTCACTAGCCGTGAACGAGGTAGACCAAATCTATGGTGACTCGATTCTATTGAATCGAATTTTAAGGCGATTAGGGAGAGGATCTACCAAACTAAGGCTTTAGACAGGCTATCTTGGAGGAATCTTTCAGAAAAGGCCTTGGCCCACCCTAGGCTATTGAGTAAAATATGATGATGAATAAATAATAAAAAAAAAATATATATTATTTGCCTCCAAATTTTGATTACTATCTGAAATGTCCCAAATAAAGTTTCTTGACTGGCGTAAGTTTAAAATAATTTATTAACATTCGCAGTTATTTGTTCACTAAGTGATTCAGCATCAGTTATTATGAGACAGCTTCTTTTTTTAAAAAAATTATGATAACAAATTTTAAAGCAAGCATTTCTTCACTGACTGTAAAAAGCTTCAATAAATAAATTATTTAAATAATTCATGTTAATCATGAGAATACACTTATCAATATATATATATTCTCATGTATTATAGAGATCATATTTTTTCATTACATGTAATTTTTAAATAAGAGTACATAAATGTGAAGAACCCATTAATAATCCAATTTATTACTTGTGAGGATTCCGCCAATTTTGAATTACCTATAATCCAATTTGAAGCTTTTAATACGAAAATATGCACAATCAGTCAATGACTAGTTTACGCGATCAATTGCTAACAATTTTTGAAAATTATAACTATAATTTGAAATGCTTTTTTGTGTTGGTATCAATTTTTTTTTATTGAATTTTCCTGTCTGGCAAAATTTGGGAATAATATGCGTGTTTTTAATTTTGCAATTTCTTAAAAGATTTCAAATGTATGAAGCAGTTCTATCAGTGGTAGTTTACTGTAGAATATTAACATTCAATATGTGGTACGGGTCCCTAAGCTGTACGCGCAGGAAGTATATCATGCGAAAGGAATTTTGTAAAGAAATGATATCCACTGAAAAATTCCTCCAAAAAATATCTTGAAATTTTTTTTCATCTATTTCATTTTCGTGCTTCTAGATATCCGATTAATTCAAGTATGAAAGGGAAAATAGAACACACACACAGAACGCAAAATTATAGTTGTGAATATATATCTTCTCTCTCAAAAATATTTAATAAAAAAACATATGGAAACACTATCAACGTTTCCATGCCGTATAATTCCAAACGGTATTAAAACACAATTTTTTATTTCTGTCATATTTTAACAAACGTCGAAATAAACGTATATATGACTAATTAATTTATCATATAGGTTCTATGTTAATCTCTGAAACTGTGAAAATCTTACATGATTTCATCACTTAGGGTGTAAATATACAAAAAATATTTCTTTTGGTAAAACAACTTGCATTCTGACATTAAGCAGACAAACATATTTTTAGAAACCTTATTAATCTGCCATTTTTGATGTTTTAAAAAAATGCTTTATTTTTTTATTTATATTTTTCTGTCAATAAAAAAGTTAAAACTAATTTTTGCGAGCTTTGATTTAAAAAAAAAAAATTGTTATAGCTTCGTCAGAATTAATGCTTTTAGTTATGAATTTTTAATAGATAGGATTGTCTAACCGTTTCGTCTTACTCGACTAATTGCTGATCGAATATAGCTTTTAATCAACTATGAATAGCTTCTGTACTTGCAAGCAGTAATTGAAGCACTCACTGTCAAAAAAGTCTTTAGTGCCAAAAAAATAAATTCGGAACTGATTCTTAGAAGTCCATTTCCGTAATAAACTTTAAATATTTTAAATGCTGCAAAATAAATTTAAAACGATGACTTGGTGTGGAAGTTTGGAGTAGGAGGTGCCAGCTCAGGTGTCGTCCTCGTCACTTGACCGAGGTTCAAAATGACGAGGTCCGTCACCAATAGCCCTCATGTTGCTTCTCAATGCGATGAACAATCTCATTCATTATTAAATTCTCCTCAGTTTTATAAAAGCTACTTCAATCCTATTCACTTCACTATAATACTTCTATTTAATTTATATAAGCCACGGTTCATTTACAAAAAGAAGTTCTCAAATTAAATAACGTCATATGAATATTTTTGTGTATTTATTAATTAAAAATGTGGCGGTCGCGTAACGGCAGCCAACTGAAAAGAGCAATATTTATCATACGAGTGCTCACGTATTTTTGTGGCGGTCGCGAAACGGCAGCGCAGATTCGAACCCTGGACCAAGGGGTCCGAAGGCGACGGGCCTACCAACCAGGCCGAAAAGATATCCCCTCGGGCTGGTTGAGTAAGGCCTTTTAATCAGTGGCGCTGATGTAGAAGGAAGTCGCTACACACTCCCCCTCCAGTATCATCGCAGCGTGATGATACGGAATGGAGATAAAACGTGCACCAATTTATTCAGAAGGTTTTTTGTCAGAAGGCGCCGAAACGTGCGCCAGAACCGGAATATCACTAGTAGTGAGTCGCACGCGCTTGTCTTAAGACACAGAGAGACAAGCGTTTTTGCATCGGAACATATGCAAACACCGTGCTGCCACCTAGTGCTCAAGCCCTGAGTCACCACTAACGGCGATCGTCGGGGCATAAGCAATCAGTAGGTACAGGCAGTCGTGCTGCCATCTAGTGTTCTTGTCCGGGTCACCACTTGTGGCGGTCGCGAAACGGTAGCGTAGATTCGAACCCTGGTCCAAGGGATCCGAAGGCAACGGGCCTACCAACCAGGCCGAAAAGATATCCCCTCGGGCTGGTTGAGTAAGGCCTTTTAATCAGTGGCGCTGATGTAGAAGGAAGTCGCTACACACCGTTAGTGGTGACTCAGGGCTTGAGCCCTAGATGACAGCTTGACTGCCTGTACCTACTGATTGCTTTTGCCCGACGATCACCGTTAGTGGTGACTCAGGGCTTGAACCCTAGGTGGCAGCACGGCCTATTCTTACTGCATATGTTTCGATGCAAAAAACACTTGTCTCTGTGTGTCTAAGACAAGCGCAACTAGTGATATTCCGGTTCTGGCGCACGTTTCGGCGACTTCTGAACAAAAATGGCGCACGTTTCGGCGCCTTCTGACAAAAAGACCTTCTGAATAAATTGGTGCACGTTTTATCTCCATTCCGTATCATCACGCTGCGATGATACTGGAGGGGGAGTGTGTAGCGTCTTCCTTCTACATCAGCGCCACTGATTAAAAGGCCTTACTCAACCAGCCCGAGGGGATATCTTTTCGGCCTGGTTGGTAGGCCCGTCGCCTTCGGACCCCTTGGTCCAGGGTTCGAATCTGCGCTGCCGTTTCGCGACCGCCACAAAAATACGTGAGCACTCGTATGATAAATATTGCTCTTTTCAGTTGGAATAGTGACAAAATTCTGTAGTAAGTTTAATGTATTCGTTAGTAATTTTTAGAGGTGTAAGACTCTTTGTTTTTAGTTATGAGTAGGTTGTCGTAAATTGATTTGTTAAGTGGGATCTTTTGGAGACAGAAAACATGTTTAACCATACTTGTCTGTCCCATAGTCAAACGCGGTTTTGATATTACTTATATATCCATTTTGAATTTTTATAGCTTTAATTTCATAGCTTATTATATGTAATTTTTGCTTAATTTTTCTTTATGAATATTTAGTTTAACTTTCTCTCTCTCTCTCTCACACACACACTCACTCAAGTTTATAGCTTTTTCCGAAGAACTTGAAATGAAATCACTCCATTATCAGGGCACAATACATCTTCAGAAACATTGCAGTGCAGAATTACCCTGCACGAGTAATACTGGGTTAATCACAACGCCAAAATATTAGTAAAATTTAAATTTTTGTGAGAAATCGAATTCTTAAAGGAAGTTTGCTTGTAAAAATAAACAGAAATGAATATTTTATGGATAAAATAAAATCTTAAATTTCGTAAGAATCTCGGGGTTGAAATACATTAATCGAGACGCATTAAGTCATAGATTAGTATCCATTCTTTGGCTCAGCATGCGTATTTCTCCACTTGTTTCACTATTTTCAAGATATAAAGTAAAATTGACGCTACTCTTTTAAGATTGAAATTTTGAGCAAATTGCATTTTGAAAGCTAATGTTGAATGTTTTCCTAATTTGCATAGTATTTTGGTAGACGATAACGCGCTAATCCCGATAAAAATGTAAAAATTGGTTTGGTACAACATTTATCAAATGTGCAAAAAAACATTTCTTGAATATTTCTTTGTTCAAAAAAAAAAATTATCTTGAATCAAAAATCCTTCTCAAGAATGTGACACCTCCAAACTCCCAATAAAAGAAAGAGAACAGCAAATTGATATATCGACCGATACTCAATTGAAACTAAATTTTATTCAAGTTGATATGCATCCTTTTTTTTTTTTTTTTTTTTTTTTTTTTTTTTTTTTTTGGAATGACATTAGAAAAGGATATCTTGAAATTTCCAAAAGTGCTGTGGAACATCTAATGTCATGTGTTTCAACACATGTATGCGAAATTCTTGAAACCCGATTGGATGCCGAAGATGACACTAGACTGTAGATTTCAACAATTTCTCCAGGTGTAAAAATACTTTGCAATGAAGAACAATCACTGCCAAGTCATTAATTATTATTTTCTTTTTATTAATTTGTTATAATTTAAAATATTATTGATTTTGTTTTTTATTCATAGAATATATTTTAGAAAATAAAAAAAAAATAATGCTATCTTACCATTCATTCTTGTTTAAGATGTTTCTAATGTAATAAAATGGATATGCAAAAATAATTTTGTAAATTTGAGTGAAATAAAGCTTTGATATCCTATTTTTCCTTCTCTTTGTTCAAGAGGTTCCTTTAAGAAAATGGAAAGCTCAAAAAATTCCCCGAAGTTTAAAAGGTTGAATACCCCTGCTTTAAATCAAACCATTTGTCATGTGTAAAAATAAAAACACGTTTGCATATCTTGGTAATGCGTTATTTATGTTGAAAGTTGGATTTACCAAGTAAATGTTAGGTGCATTCTCAATTGTCTTCGTACTGTATACTATACAGCAACAAAGGGTATATTCCCATACCAACATTCCATTGCATTATAAATCTCTCACCCTTTGCCACACCTTTCTTTCTTCTAGTTGACTATCTGGGAGGAAGAGAGAGTTCTCTTTCCATTTCCCTAAAAACTGTCTATGATTTTTCCACGGAAACTATTTATCCCTGAATACCAGGGGGTTACTTTTCACAAATACTAGAACTCTTGTTTCAGAAAAAATCTTGTTTCATTATTGTTTCGAAATTCAAAAAGTGAAATTTATTTTCTTATTTTGAATAAAATATTGATCAAGCTTTTATTTAATTTTTCTTAAATGTGTGTATATTTGTTCAGGTCAAATCTTACTGTTCTATTTTGAACCACTTCACTTGTCCAATTGCCTTGATATTCTGTTTTAGTACCAATGTATTTCAGATGATCATGGCCTGAAGTTCCAGGCAGAACTAGCCAGCTGGTCCTGTCCCTGCCCCCTCCCCACATCTGTGGAGCCATTTCCCTCCCCCTTCCCCCTACGCTACATCACTGTTTAAAGAATGGGAGGTACAGCTACTCATATAAACTAAACTTTTTGGTTTGGCGAAATTTATGGGTAGTTGGCGCCAAATTCTGACTTCTTCTTTAGCCGTTTAACCAATCCAAGGGAACGACATCTGAAGATTATGTTTTAGGTTTCAAAACATTCTTGATATTCTTTTGGAATTCCTTACTTTTCCATTCGAGTTATACTTTAGAGCACCCTTCTGTTGCATTTGAACCGAGAAGACTTCGGAGTAGAAGTTTCCAGTAAGTTATTTCCATATTTTTCAGTTTCTTATTATTAATTGAGGTATTCTTATCAGGTAAAAAATAAATAAATTCGAATACTTTAGATTATTGTTCTTATATTTACTAAAAAGTCGATAAATTTGGCAGGTATGCATTCAGGCCAAATTTACGAAAACAGGCTACATATAAAAAATATGTTATTAACTGTTATCTATCATTCGAAACATAAATTATTCTTCTCGATCAGAGAAGAATAATTTATTTAGAGTCTTTAATTTATTTATTTAGAGTCGATAATTTAGAGTCTTATTATTATTATTATCAAGGAACTCGGAATGCTTTTAAACACCTCTTTTTTTTTATAGGAAAAATTATTTTTTTTTCAAATTAAAAAAATAGTGATGTATCATTATATTCAAAACGCATCTAGTAAGTCAAATTTTTTACGAAAATGTTACGCAATTTTATATTATACATAAAAAGAATTATACATTGATTTAATATTATTATATTAATAGTTTATTTTAAAATTCTATTACCAAAAAAGTATTCTGAATGTTTATACCAGAAACAATTGTACTGCAAAATTAAAAAAATAATCCCTATAATTAAATACAATTCAACAAAATCCATGTGTTGAAAATTATTTCACGTAGATGATTAAAAGCAATTTTTATTCTTAAGAGAGATGAAATATGATTATTGTTTTTCTTTTAAATGTCAAATGCAGTAAATTCCAATTAATAATTTTTTTTTTTTTTTTTTCAAAATATCGTTTGGTAAATCAATATTACACTTTTTTCATATAATTGTTATCGATTATTTTTTGTTTGAAAAATATCGTTTGCTATACTGGCTCCTTTTTAACTGTATTTTGTAAAAATTCGATATAAAAACCAACCTTTTTTAAAACAACGTTTTTATATGGTGGCAAAGTTTATTAGAGAAAATTATTGAAATATTAGTTAAAACTGTTAGTTATTTTTAACTTTAAAATTCACTTAAAAAGAGACATTTGTGAGAGTATTAAAAAATTCATAATACTCATAAAATCAAAACATGCATTTGAAAGTTTGTAAGTCATTCTATTAAAAAAATAATGGGAACCAAAATTCAGAAAAAATTATTGTGATAAGACACGGGGCCAAATATTGGAAACTTTCTTTCTTGAGAATGATTACTGACTAAAAGTCAGCAACCCTTACTATCTCGGAGATAGTAAAGGGGAGATAGTATCTCCCCTTTGTGAATACAAAAGGTTTACGATACCGCATGCTGCGTGGGGAGTGCCCGTTGCTCCCAGAGGGGGAAAGAAATTTTTTCCTCAATTCTAAAAGCGCCGAGGGGAAAGAATATTTTGACTTATTAAAATTATTGAAATATTAGTTAAAACTTGTCGCGAACGTCTAAATATTACATTGTTAGGCGAGTACGAACGATTCCCAAAATTTCAAAGCTCTAGCATGATGGGAAGTTGGTTAAATTAACGATCGAAAATTTGATGACACACACACTCACACACACACACCAAGTGAAATTCAGAAAAACGTTGTAAAAACGTTGTAAAAATAGTTTAGAACTTTGCCACTGAGATGTTATTCATGTAAAACTTTTGTCTTTCCTTGGAAAAAAATGTTTATCCCATATCGTTTTTCAGGTGAGAATTTGCGATTATAAGAGTTCAGTTTAAATAATTACTTCACATCTATAAAGTTCTGAGATATACATATGAAGTGTAAATAATATTTGCGAATAGTTTTCCCATTGTAATGGTCTTCGAATTATTTTATAAGTACATCTTAAAAATTCCTGTCTTTCTGATGTAAAGTTATGGTATTAAAATATAAAATAAGCAGTATGCTTCCAAGCATACTGCGAGCAAAGGCTTACATTATAATTCAAGCAAAGGCTTACATTATGTCTTCGATTATTAATTTCAAGCAAAGGCTTATATTATAATTTCGAATGTTTTTGAGATGTTTTCCTTCTAGTGAGTGACGACTATTAGTCATCACGTATCTTAAATCTTTTTTTTTTTTTTTTTTTTTTTTTTTATAAAAATGAGTGGATGTCTTATAAAAACAGTATTTTAAATATTAAATACAATGGTCGATTAATTAGTTTCATTTCCGTCGAACCATTCCGTTATTTTGATTTGCTAGATTTCAGTTTATATTTTCTTGCCGTTCGTCCTGATAGCCACCTAAGGGGCTATTGTTTTAGGTAGATCAATTTTGGAGTACCATATCACTTTTCAATTTTTTACCGTTTGCTTTATTTTTAATTACACGTAGCTGATATAATATTCAATTTAATAATTTATCGTCTACTTAAATTTTAATTACATTTAGCTTAAATGTATTCAATTTAATAATTTATCGTTTGATTTAATTTTAACATCGGAAAAGTATACTATTGTCCATTACCACCGGAAAAGTTTCACGAAAGAAGTGCTAAATTTTTGACTCATTTTATAGTACAGAATTAATTGATTTTTCTAATTAATGTAACTAATTAGATAAATTAATATAATTAGAAATCAGTTATTTTTATAATGAATCAATCAACTCATTTAAAGCAATTAAAATACTCAAAAGTAATTGAAACAAGAAAAAGTTTTCTGGACTTCAACTCTAGATACTCAGAAAAGTATAGGATAGCCAGTGGAGAAACATAATTAATCTTTTAACCATTAATAATTCAAAATCACAGAAATACGAACGATCTCGTTTTATGTTAAGGAACTAGACTTAATGAAACCCTTTGGTATCCATTTCAGGTTTTTTTTTTTTGTTTGTTTAAATAAAATAAAGCAACAGCTCATAGGAATTTATGTTTTTATTTAAAATACGAGTATGCTCAATGATACTCTTTAAAAATGAATTAAATTTTTAATCTTTACGGAATGTTTTCTGACAAAAATAGCAAATTAATCAACTAACTAATTAAGAAACGGAATCTTCGATCTTATTCGAATAACGAATTATTAACCTTTACAGTTTCTTTTAGTTTTCTTCCAATTCTGAAATCAGCAATTTTTGTTTTTTTATTTATATATTTATTTATTTAAAACTCGATTATAAACCCTACATGAATAGAAGGTTAACTGAAATTTTGGTTATTTGTATTAAAGCAGCTAAACTGTGAATGCTAAAATATTAGCCTCTTTTTTTTTTTTTCTACCTCATTAAAAATTTTCAAATTTATAGGTATTTCTTGTACTTATTTAGTCAAACAGCTTTGAAAAGTGTCAGTTCAATTATTAACATTAAGTTACTTAACAAAATAGAGATATAAAATGAACTGTATTAAATTCCATTTCCAATCGGAACGATACACGATTACGATTATTCAAGAACTACATGAAAATTACAGAAACACTATTTTTATTTTAAACTGTGTGCTTTTCCTACCAATAATACTGAAGTTTATTACTTTCTCGTATTTCAATTTTTGTATTATATTATAGTTGATATAATTTTATATAAGGATCTTTTTTTTTTTTTTTTTTGAACAGGAATAAAGTTTTAAAAGTGTGGGTTTAAAATAAATAGTTTTCTGTAATATAAAAATGTCTGATGATTTAAGGTAAAGAAAAATAGATATTATTTTATTAATTACCTTTACACATTTTATCTAACAATAATATAATAATCTAATAATAATAAAATATACAAATTAGTAGATTTTTTAAAATTTATTCTGCCCTTATATTCTTAAAAAAGTAGAAATTATTCTCTACAAAAAAAATTTATACAATTTTACTGTGAAAAATTCCATTGCTCTTTTCTTGAAAACAAACCAATAAATATTACAAGCGCAGATAATTGAAGATTAAACAAGGTATTGAAAAAGTTTACATTATCTTATTTCTTCGTTTTGTACTATTTTTACAGCCTCACTTTTTTTCCACAGCAAATCAAATAAACTTATATGGATAACTGAAGTATGAAAGTTTTAGTGAGATGAGTTTTCACATTTCACACACATATAATTTTTTTTATATTATTAAATGTATAAATATATAACTCCTCTTATTTTTGATAGATAGCGTTAGTAATACTGTTTGCCTGAAAATAAAATTGGCTTCTGCATTAAACTTTATCGAACCATGTATATTCGCTACGTCTTAATTGAATTGACATTGTTCAGAAGCAAGGGAATTGAGTCATCAATGGTGAACAATAACCATCAATGGCTTTAAAATTACTATTGCTGGGATGTGTTGCCACCCACTGTGTATTCAAACAAATGTTATTCCTTTAGACTACTATTCTATTTGTTTTGCTTCTTGTAGAGTACCCTTTCTGGAGAGAGGTTCAATTCCCACAAAGATAAAACACTGGCTTGGACCGCATCTATACAACCAGAATTTCTTCTTAGCGGAGTTCGTTTGCTCCCCGGAAGATGGACAAATATAATAGTTTCTGAGGGGAAATGTTTTGAATAAATCGATCTTTAATTTTGTGACAAACAAGTTTTTTTAATTTGGGAAAGATCGGAGTCATAATTATACATCCAATATTATGGTTATTAATTATTATTCTTTTTTTTTTTTCCTTTTTAATAATACAGTTCTAGAACATGCACAGGCAACTTTTTTTTTTTTTTTTTTTTGGGGGGGGGTAAAAAGAAAAAAAAAAGGGTTAAAATAAAGAGAAAAGATATTTTTAATTTTAAAATAACTTTTTTTTTGTGTGTATAATTAGATAAATTTTTTTAGAAAATTATTTTAATATATTCATCTTAAAACATAAAAAATTTAACTTTAAATCCTAATGATAAAAACATACATAACTGAAAACATTATTTTCTATTCGATATCAATGGCTCTTTTTATGGTGCACTTGAGACGACAATTTATTTAATCTGGCTTAAAGTCAGTCGTCGTAAATGTAAGCATTTGAATTTTCAGTAGTTAAAATCAGCAGACGTGCCTAAAGGTACTACTGTGATGTAACACTTATTCGCCTAATTCTTGGTAGATACAACGAGAAGATATTTATCACTGCTAACACATGCATATATTATTCTGTTGTGGGAACAACTACCATATATTCCGGCGTATAACGAGTATTTAAAATTTCAAATTACATCTTTTAATTTTAAAGCATGTTCACCGAATAACGCGCAATCTTTTCTTAAAGAAGAAATTTGAAATGGACATGTGCGAAAGCTCTTATCTTTTGAAATCATCCATTCATGGAATTTTATCTGGCTTTCGAAAAAGGGTCTATGAATTGACAAGCGATAAGGGGAACAGTATTTGTGCGGGAATAAATAATTTTGTAAACAGATACTTACGACCGAAATGAATTCGCGGAAATTAGGAGTCGTGTGTTTTCTCTCTGTTCAGTCTTTAGAAGTCATGATTTTGAAGTGAGCATCAAAAAGGCTTTTATAAATCACATTTACTTTAGTTTCAATACAGTTGGTTTAATGTACATTTTAGTAGTAAATATGGGTTCTACCCGACGAAATAAACTTAGTGTTAGTGTCAAATGTAAAGTCATTTGTAAATGTGCAGTCATTTAATTTGCGAAAGAACATGGAAATCGTGTTGCAAAAGGATCTGCCTGAAGATATGAAATTTTTTAAGGTTACAATATATATTCTTTTAAATAAACGACATTAAGGTACTAAGAAAAATCTAATTTTTTTAAACTCAGCTTTTCCTTATTTTTAAATCTTATCAATTTTACATCTGGCATATTACCTCGTAACATGTAAAAATTGAAGTTTAAACATCATCAGTGAGCTGTTAAAATATTATTTTTCGCGGACTCGCGGCCGACTGTTTCCGTCGAGTCGTAGGTTCGAGCCTTGATGCCATTGAAGACCCGCCGTGTAGCCAGGGCTGATGCACGTTAAATCTGTCGAGGCTCAAAGTCCTCCCTTTGGCGGAATTTGGAAATTTGGAGATGGAGGTACCAACTCAGGTGTCGACCTCGTCACTTGACCGAGGTTCAAAATTACGTGGTCTGTTGCCAATAGCCTTCGTGTTGCTTCTAGTGCGACGTTAAAATCAATCAGTCAAGAATCAGTTGACCTGGACCGCTAGGTCGCGACACAGCGATGCTGTCATTTTCATCCATTGTTTAACATATGTTTTTATTTCAGTAAAGTGTTTCTTGTTTTTTAGTGGGTTAAATATGTTTGCACAGTACTAGAACTGTGTACCGTACTATAAAATGTTCTCGAAACCTATCAAGTGCTCTTTAAGTGCTAATAAAAGTAATAAGCGTAAGTACGTGACTAAAATAGTTCGTTATAACTTGTTTTAACTATCATTACACTGCATTAATTTTTCATTTTGTATTCCCCTCCCCCATAACAAAAATATTCAATTAAAGTTTAATGTTGGAATTTAATTTTGTAGAACGACGAAATACTTCCTCGGATATTTATAATGCCTGTACAGTTTAAGAATATCCATTAAGACAGTATATACATGTTTAAATCGCTTACCTATAATGATTTATCTTTGGCATCCTCGTTAAAGCTATAATGACTCTCCGGCAAATCGCTTATCCGACACGCCTCAAACGAGCCGGATTAAAGAGAAAATGTCATTCTGATTAAAACTTCTCTAAATTACTTTACTGAGGTGTAAACGTTTATCTATATTTTTCATTAATTATATTTATAAAAAAATCAAGGAACTGTAAGGAATTTTTTGACTTATACGATAACCACTAGCAAAGAGAAGTGAATGAAAGGTTTGATAATGTATGTAAATATTCAATTAAGAAGTTGATATGATGTAAATATCTGTTCATATTTTTCTTTAATTGTTTTCATAAAACTCCTAGGACCTATTTATTGACTTATAAGATAACCACTGAGAGAAGAAAAATAAAATAAAGATATATGATAACTTATGTAAATATTTAGATAAGCAGCAGTGTAAAAGGTGAAAATGTTTGACAATATTTTCATTAATTGTATTTATAAAAATCCTGGGAGTTGTAAGAGATGTTTATTGACGATGACCACTTACAGAGAGAAGCACTTAGAAAGCGAAAAAAAGTTAAATTCTTAGGACGGTTTGTTTAATAAAATAAAAGTCATCTCTGAAGAAATTTAATTGTTGCTTCTAAGTTGAAAGCGTGCGAAATCATTTTATTAACGTAATTCCTCTTTCGACCGCTTTTAATTACCCTCCGCATGCGATAGTCTTAGAAAAGCCAATTATATGAAAATCCTTATCAATGGAACAGTGAACTGCGTTAATGGATGCAGTGGGGTGCGGGAAAGTCACTCTGAGCGCGCGGAATTATATTTAAAATCCTATTATACCTCCTTTCATTCTATTAGTGAGCCGCTTATACACACAGAAGAAATAAACAAAGTCAAAAACATAAAAATAAGCATAGCGCTAATGTCATTTGATGAAGATCTGAAAAATTCTATGGAAGTGCTTTTACGTGTCCATATCAACGAAAAAGACAATGAGATTTAATTTATCTACTGAGAAATAATGCATAGCAAATTTTTGTTCTCTGAGCAGTAAAATGGGCTAAGACCATCTCGCGTAATATTTTAAAATAGAGCCTCCACTCAGAACACTTTTTTTTTTTAAATAGAAGTGTTCCAACGTTGTCCTTTAACGTTCAAAAGGCCTCGATATAGAAACATGTCTGTTATCTCTCATTGAAAAGTTTTAATTACTATCCCAGGATGTCGTAAAGTTTTAATTGTTATTCTACATAATCAATACAGGAATATAATTTTTACTTGGTATTCTCAAGACTTATCTACATAGTCATCATCCAAAGTTATACATTTCTCTCAGCGTTTCTAGACCTTTTGAAGTCCGTCATTGTAGCACTCAGCAGACAATTGTATCTTCTCCACGTTGCGTGTTACTTCAGTCTACGGTAATTAATGTTATTTATTTAGTTCCTGAAACTAAACAAATAACATTAATAACTGTAATTTAGTTACAATATTTCGTACATTAGAATTAATTAATATGCAGAATAAATTTTATCTATTTATCTCTGTTACTTAACCGAGATAAATAGTAATTTAAAACTTTTTGATAATTCTTCCTGATCGCGTCACCCGAGTTTACCAAAACAGTAAACCTCATGGGAAAGAAAAAGATCACTAGGAGGGCTCGAAGTCCATAATGCCCGCTCTTACGTAATGAAAGTAAGTCCCTGAGGGCCTGTATTCTAGAAAAAGACTGATCTATGAACCTCAGTCGTGTAAACTCATCTGTGCAAAAAGCGAAAGGCTGCTTTTACTTGGTCCTTGATATTAAAAAACCTTGAAAAAAAAGTTGTGTATTTAGTTTTATACGTATATATTACAGTGAAATACGTTTCTAATTTCACGTGTTAAAGATTCATATTTATGGAATGTTTCTAAACTTTGATAAATTCTGTAAGAAAATATTTGAATTATTTTACAATTTTTTGAACATTTGGACATTTTTTTTTCTATTGGTTGGTATGTTTAAATAGTGAAAGGGCAATATTTGCCCAAACTGCGCCCCAAACAGGATATCAACTGCATTTGCTATGAGTGTCTATATATTTATATTTGTTTTGCGATATGAAAGTATGTTTCGAATTTGTGACCTAATCAATAATCTCAAGAAAATTTTATATCGTGTGACAAGCTATTTAAAAATTGTCTTTAGCATCCAGGAGAGGTATATATGCTCGTAGTTTAGATTTAACGAACAAAATTTATAACAGATATTCAATTGCACGTAATTTGCATCTCTTTTGTGAGCTAGAAATCATGCATTCTGAGAAAAATGTTCAGTTATCTAATAATCTGCATGGAAATTAAAATTTCCACATTTTGATTAAAATTTTTTATACATATAAGTAAAATTAAAATCCGTATTTTATCCGTAGATTTAAAATTCCGAAAGAATTTGCGGTGGAAGTGAAATTTAAGTAATTTCGAAACAATATCAAATTTTCCGATTTATCGGGAAAATTTGGTGCTCCTTAATACTTCAAGAAGAAAGCTAAGTTACTGAGAAATATTTTGAAGGCCTCGAGATAATATAGAAATTTAATGCTTGTCTTAAAACTCTAAATAATTTGATCTCATTTTGAGTCATTTTTAAAATAAGATATTTCAAATAATGCATCAGTTGATGGGTTAAAAATTAAAGAATCAGTTTCAAATTTTAAATTTAAATGCTTCACTTTTGATGAAATTGAACATTAAACATTTTTTTTCTGTTTTTTTTATACCGAATTACCTATATACTTTGTAAATTCTGATTTAGGTATAATTTTACTTTTTTGACTGAGCTTTAAGTTTTAATTAAAAGCAATAAGAAATAGCATTACATATCTAGTATATAAATTTAAAAATACGTTTGTCTGTCTCCAGTACAAATCCACGCAATTGATCGTATCGCTCCATTTTTTAGATCGTTTCGCTGATGTGCGGAAGGAACCGTATTAGCATATTCCCCCCTCATTCCCCCCCCAAATAAGGCCAGCTCAGATGTCGTTCTCGTCACTTGATCGAGGTTCAAAATTACAAGGACCGTCGCCAATAGCCCTCGTGTTGCTTCTAGTGCGACGTTAATAAAAAACTAAACTAATCTACCAGCCATTTTGATTTCGTAACCGGAATGTTAATCCTAGGGAATTTCTTCTTTAGATTCCCAAACCTAGGCAATAAAAAGCACCCGAAACAGCAAAAAATAATGAAGGTTTTTGCGGAATTAATATTTTCTTCCCTATATTTGAAAATATTTTTGACTAGAATATTTATAAATGAATCATTAAAATATTTCTTAAAAATCCGAGGAAGAATTTTAATTCTGCAGAAACGCTCATTATTTTGTTCTCTTTCGGATGCATTTTCAAATGAATACAATAGTATAGGCTTGAGGAGGAATGTAAAAATTCCATTCATAAAATCAAAATGGCTGGTAGATGGAAAACGTAATATACTGCTGTTTGTAGAAAATGCAACACCATGAAAGAATCATCAGAATCAAATGAAATTTAATGCAGAAACGACTTGTACTGATACAAATAAATGATGAAATTTTCAAAACAAAAGAAACAAATTAAGCGTCCGAAATCAGTATTTGGTGCAGCCACCATGCGCTGCAATAAGTGCTGCTATACGACGTGGCATGGAGTCAAACAGATGTTGAATATCTACTTGAGGAAGAGAATTCCATATCGCTTGTATGCGCAACCAAAGTTCGTCTTTGGAAACTGCAGGACGCGGATCACGAGCGAGACGCCGACCAACCATATCCCACACGTGCTCAATAGGCGACATATCCGGTGAATAAGCAGGCCAAGGAAGAAGTTGCATGCGTTGTGCTGAACAGAAGTCTCGAACAGTCCGCGCAACATGTGGGCGTGCATTATCCTGCTGAAAGATAGCTCCAGGGATGCCTTGAAGGAAAGGAACGACTTCGGGCTGTAGCACTTCACGGACGTACCTGTTGCTATTGAGATTACCCTCAATTCGTATCAAATTGGATCGTCCATGATACGAAATCGCACCCCAGACCATAACTCCGCGTGTTCGACCACTATGTCGTTCAATAATACACTCAGGAAGGCAGCGTTGACCGGCATAACGTCTAACACGAACACGGCCATCATGGGTCCACAAATTGAAGCGTGATTCATCTGAAAAGACAACTTGGTGCCAATCAGCTCGCCTGTCTCTGTGCTCAAGAGCCCACTGCCGACGCAGCCGTCGATGATTCGCCGTGAGGGGAATCCTGTATAAAGGCACCCTTGCACGCAATCCACGGCGCAGCAGACGACGACGAATTGACGAAGCCGACAATTGTACACCTGTAGCAGTAGACCAACGTGCTGCCAGCTGCCTGGAGGAAGCTGTGCGATCATTCACCGCCATGCGGAGCAGGTGTCGATCATCGCGCTCTGACGTCACCTTCTGTCGTCCAGTGCCTGTTTTTCGAGTTGTTCGGTGTGGAACTGTTCCGCTGCATACGAGCTGCTATTGCGCGATAGGAAAATCCTCCTTCTCGAAGGCCGATTATCCTCCCTCGTTCAAACTCCGTAAGTTGCTTGAATTTCTTATTCTTCCGTCGTGGAGGCATACTCAGGTCTCACTAAACGTTTGCCACTAACAAATAATCATAGACTTTTTTTCAACGTCCCGCTACAGCACTTTATTTATACGCTTTCAGCATCAATTCAGAGGGCGCCGCGCGCGCCGCGCACGCGCGATGGCTCTGAAACTTTATTAATTTGCATAATATCCTATAATTGACATTTGCTGCGAATTTCATTTGATTCTGATGATTCCTTCATGGTGTTGCATTTTCTACAAACAGCAGTTTATATCGTTTTTAATTGTACCGGTGAAAATTATTGTGTAAAGAAATAACTTAAGATTAGGATTTTCTCCTCCCCCCCTCATTTTGTTGGTAGACCAATCACTACAATTCTACCGTTATGTACCGCACCGCACCGCATATACATGGGGGCGGGGGGGGAGGTACGTGTGTGCGTGAACACACGTTATAGCCTGATTTTCGACTTTCTGTTTTAATGTAGTTTCTCTATTTAACGCACTTTAGTTTTGTCACCCAACCATTCTTCTCGTGAATCTTACTCCGACTTTTCTTCTAGATTTTTCGAAATCAAAAATCGCGTGATGTCTAAAAACACTTATATTTCGTTTTTCTTTTTCAGATGAGCACGCATTCTAGTTAAATGCTTGTTCCATGTTTTCGAGTGATTTACTAATGTAATATTCTTTCAACAAAAATCAATTATGTGATTTACAAAAAAGGACTGAAATCTTTTTTTTTTTTTTAACCTTGACCACTAATACCAGAATTAAATAGTTCTCCCTGTAAGACAGCAAGTTGTCCATATATATATATATATGTTCCATTTCTACTGATAGATCGTAAATAGAACTGATCGCAATCATATATTTCATCGCTATTTTCATTCAAATGGATCATAAAAATAATCCATGATATATGAACATATAAATATCGTGCATATTGAGGAAAATACATGAGGGCCTCATTGTATGTACTGTAAACATACATACTTTAAGATTATGTGTGAAATTACATAATCTTAACTAATTTATTTCTTGTGGTCGGTAGTTCGAATGGTCGTGAGTCGCGTGCTCGTAATTCGATGAAAGGATGTAGTTTCGATTGTGGTACAATAATAATAATCGAAATATTAATAGTTTCTTATATCCAAATAATTTTTCTCGGCTTTTCTTTTTAATCGCTTTTTCTAATATTTTGGATTTTTTTAAAATTTATGTTAAGAATCATTTAAATTTATTTTTCTTTCTTGTTTGTTTTAGTTACATATTTAATGAAACTCCTTGCTAAAGATTTGAAACAAAAATTAAAATTGCTAAAGATTTGATGCATAAATCTAAAATGCGTAATTGGACGCAATTTTAAGTTCTTATCGCAGATTTTCGACCACTCTGCCTGTTTTTATGACTTATATTATTCAGCCATGAAATATCTCATTAGAGCGAATATGACATGGGAAAATGAAAAGGTCATACGCGATTGTTTTCTCTAAAGAAAAGACAATTTCTCTCGGTAATCCGGCAAGTATTGGATGAGCATCCCGGACAACCGAAAACGCCGAATTACTGGAAAATTGTTAAAAACAAGACATTTAAACAGCAAAAAGCTTTGTATTATTGTATAAAGTTTAATAAAATACGACTAAATAAAGTGTCAAATACTCCAGATAATTAAAACTGCAAAAAAAAAAAAAAAAAAAAAAACTTTATTTTTTATTGATTACCTACATTGTTCCATTGAAGTAGAAAGCATAAAATAGTATGTCTGTAATAATTATCTTACTGTGTAAAAACGCCGGAATTACTGTGCCGGTGAAGCACCGAATTGTACGTACGTATGTTTATAGAGGGAGTAAAACTAATAAAAATTTTAAAAAATTATTTCAGGTGCAATGAAATTAAGACTTGTCTGTTGTACTCGTATAGTATTGAAAATCTCAATAATATGTTTTCACTTACATTTAAATTGGACAGCACTCACTTATTTAAGGCGAATCGATATCTTATTGAATTTTAAAACAATGTATCAAAATCAGAAATAAATGTTAGTGCTACTACACGATCATCAAGTTTGTCTTTTAGTTTAGTTTTTATTAACGTCGCACTAGAAGCAACACGAGGGCTATTGGCGACGGACCTCGTAATTTTGAACCACGGTCAAGTGACACTTGAGCTGGCACCCCCCTCTCCAAACATCAAGTTTGTCAAATTGTAATTAAGACATTATCATCCAGAGTTTCCGTTTTCATTACGCTTTAGCGTTTAGTTATCTTTCGCAATCTTATCTTCCTTTACTTTAGAAAACTTTCTAACTGAATAATGATTTGTTATTTGAAGAAGTTATCTTAAGAACATTCGATCGCACGTGTTTCGTGTCATAGTATTGTATGAGGCCAAATCGTTATGCTCTTACTCACGACTTTATCAAATGTCCTGTAGGGCGGGTTCCTATCTAAAAAGGATTATCATGATATCATTGTGTCAGGCTGGACCTCTGATGTCTTTTACTGACCAATGAAAAATTTAAATGCGTTATCAATACTGCCATATATAAAGTGTACTTTGACCTCTAAATGCTGACCACGGCACGAAATACATTCTGCCTTTAACCACTGTTGTTATAGCACAAGTGTTAAAGCGAGGGCTTAGAAATAGAAAAGGTAAGAGTCAATGATTTTAAAAGATTATATTCTTATACTTGTTAATTTTGCGGAAGCAGTCAAATGAAATTAAGAAAGCCGTACCAAGAAATAAGCAAACAAAAGCCATTCCACAATTTAAAAAATAGGGAATTCGAATTCTTATATAATTTTGAATATTTCCGTCAATATGTATTTCACTTTGCAATTGAGACACATCCATTAAAGTTAGGCTCGTTAATACATTAGATTTAATGTAATACTAATAAATAGTAACTTTATAATGGAATTGTTGGATATATATATATACAGTGTGTGTTTAAATTTGTAATTAAATTGGAAATCCTTCTCTAATCCAAGAATTAAAGGTAAGGAAGGCGAATTCTTTTTTTCGATTTCTTTAGCAATTAATTTGATTTTCAATATTTCCTTACAATTCCACGCTTTCCTTACAATACACTTTCTACTCAGTAACAAGGAGGTTTATTGATCTTAGCGACGGCGCGATTCGAACTCCCAATTTTCCGACCCGAAGAACCTCGTTCTGTCTTTACAGTGCTTTTGACAACTAAGCCAAAAGGAATTTCTCCCTCAGGTTTGTTATTAAAAGGTGTTTTAACTTTTGTCGTCGTTGTTGAAGAATGCCGGTGTAGCTCCTAAGAATTGACAACGAAGGTATTCCGCCACCTTTTTTTTTTTTTTTTCGTTTGAGATTAATACAAAATTAATTCTATAAACATTTATGTACCGTATTTGAATATTTATCAGTAACATTTGAGTGTAAACCCCAACTGATTTTGTGGGGTAAAAATTAGGGGGAAAGCTTTTATCAAAGGTAATTTTCACTATTTTTTTTTTTTTTAAAAAAAGAAAAGTTTTTTTATTCATCATAGAAACCATTAAACTCTTATATTCTATCCCATTTAATACATGATCATTTGGTGTAGACTGAAGTTATCGGTGTTGCAAGTTATAGAAATTTGAGTTTCCAAGAACTGAACAATTTGTTTATATCAGTAATGCTATACATATATAAGAATGCCTCGTCCCATTTTTAGATTCCTTTTTTTTTTTGTCAAAAAAGATTTAATTTTATACATTAAAATGCGGCTGATATATATATATATATATATATATATATATATATATATATATATATATTTGTGTGTGTGTAACAAATTCTTAATGGGCATGTAAAAATGTATCATGATTCAAGGTTATAATGAGCCCGCCCCCCCTTTTTTTTAATTAAGACTGTTTATTTATTTTGATGAGAGAGAGAGAGAGAGGCAATAAATGTACACACACACATTATTAAAATGGATAATGCAAGAGACATAGCTTCTTCGCTTTGATTACAGCAGAAGAGTTAGAATTTTACCTTGTCTTCAAATTTATAAGGAAGGGTTTATTCAGATTACGTAGTGATCACATAGTATTGGATGAAAGGATTCTGAGGGATTTTCTGGAGACACCGTCTAGTAGGGATTATTTCCTACAGATTTACGAACGTGAGAAACGCAGATTTAGCAGATTTTATGACCGTGTGATCGCATAAATTAGAGGATAATTAGAAAATAATGATGAATCGCATAAATTATAGGATAATAGAAAATGATGATGTATTAAAAATAACGATGAATCCTTATTTTCTGATACAACTCTCTAATCTAATATTCTCTTTACTAATGGGTTATAATAGAATGGGAAAAAATAGAAAATAATGTTTTTTAAGTTGAATAATTACACGCACGCATGCACACACATATATATATAATTTTTATTGTGTGTATTATTTGTTGTTTTTTTTTTTAATTTTTGTGGTTAATTCCTAACTAGTTTTTGATTAAAATATTGGTTTTAATTATACATAAATATCACATTATATATATTAGCTGTTATGCCCCTAAAGAACCGTCGTGTAGTGTGGCTGTTGCAGCGTTCTTTTTTTGTTATTAGCCACTCAATGGGCTATAGTTTTTGGTAGGCTATAAATAGTTATTCCGGACCGCGTCTTGTATCTAATCACTTCTCATTTTTTTAATATGTAAATTATATTTTTTTATAACCGTGTTCTATTTCTTGATTTTAGAGTTCTATCCGTAGACTTAAATGTTAAATTCTTTTTATATATACTTTTACATTATACTTAATGGTTTTGGCTGTAATGTTAAATTTAAATGCTTGGTAATTTTAACTATTAACTAGGATATTAATCAAATAACTTAATTTTACGGTTCTATCCTTAGGCGTGATGTTAAATTTTTCTATATTCTTTTATATTTAATTTGACAATATACCGTTTCCTTTCATTTTAAGTGCACTCAGCTTAAAATATATTCAGTTTAATAATATGTACTGCTTTCCTTAATTTTAATTATATTTAACTTAAATGTATTCACTTTAATAATTTATCGTTTCTTTTTTTTGCTGTTAATTTAATTACATGTATCTTATATTATTTACGTCAATAAAAAAAAAATGCGACTGGCTGTTTTGTACGGTCCTCTGGTAACAAAATGTAGAAGCAGTGTGCGAAATGTTGGGTGATGAAATAAAAAACAGTACTTGCAGGAGTTTTGAATATAAACTTTGCAAACGGACAAAGGGAAGAATTTATTGAAGACTTTAAAATAATCTTTTTAGAATTACAAACCAATCCAAAACATTATACAGCACATGGAAATACTACAATCGACGCCAACAAAAAGTTTAAAAACTGAATTGAAATTGCGTGGAGTATATGATAGCGTATTTAGTTATCATAAACCTTTGTATGAAGATTCGCAAGCGTGCGCGAATAATAATAATAATAATAATAACATTTTGAAACACCTTGGAGAGCTAAATCTGTTCTTTGCAAAACTTTACAAGGACATTTTTATGTTCTTTTGCTTTTATGTCTTCAGTTAAATGAAGTTATAGAGGAACAATTAAGACTGAGGGTAAAAAACTAGATGAATAATTTTTTTGAATATTTACTCAGATTTTTTTCATATTATGTTTCTAGCTTTAAAACATAGATATTTAAAATAGGTTTGACTTGGATGTTTAAAATGTTTAGCATTGACATATTGTCCTGAACACAATATGAAGAACTTCTATTTAAATTAGTAAAGCAACTTGATGAGTTCCTATTTGGACAAAGCTTAGAATAAAAAGTTGTTTGATATGTATTTAAATCTATGTAGTTAAATCATGTCACACGAGAATTGAGAAATATTTTCAACTGAGGAATTTTTTCAATCGTAATTTAAAATATCGTGCAGAATTTAAAAATTAACTATTTGTTTCACGAAATTAGAGTACATTAGAGTATTAGAGAAATTAGAGTATTTATTAGAGTATAAATTAGAGAAATTAGAGTATTTATTTTTATTCAATGTAAGAAAATTTTTGAAAGATTTTGAATTTTTATGAAGTATATAAAGATTTATACTAATAAAAATTTGAATTCATTTTTTAAAAAAAAGTATGGTTTCTGAGCTGTTTAAACCTTCAAAAATATTTTTTTTTTATCATGAATCGAATAAAATGTATATATATTTTTATTACCATAGCTTAACAAACGTTTGCATTAACATTCATACATTTTTTAACTTTTGATGTTTTTTTTTACTCGCAATCGTAACTGAACTCCACAAGAATACATCCATCATCACTAGATCATAAATTTCGTCCCTCCCTTTAAACACCCGAGCAAAAAAAAAAACTCATTCGAAATTCTACAAGCGACCTCAATAACTCATCAAATCCAGATAAATCCTGTTTTTCCTTGGAAGAGCAACAGTGCTCCGAAACACCAGTTGAGCCGCAAACATCATTTGCAGAAACCTATTGCAACACGGGATTCAGGCGAAGTTTATTTTTAGGACCTTACGTTTGAATTATTGATCTCTGCGCATCTCTTCTTCTCAACAGAGAACCCCCCGTACCACACATTTCATCTAGCTGTCATTGGGGGCAGACGTCCCTTCTACCCCGTTCTCACTGTTGACATCAAACGATTGTTTCTTCTAGACTCCGTCGTCCACACAGCTCTAGTTGCTCCTCTGTAGAAGTAAGTCTTATCATTCCTATAAGGTATGTTTGATCGTATTAAATCCATTTCGAGGTGCGCTTTTTTTTCTTCTAAAATGGCGGGAAACCGGCGTATGCGTCAGTTGGGATGAATACAAATATACCGCGTGGGTGCCCGACCGGGTTGCTAGGGCAACGGTTGTGGTAGTGATGGACGATTTTCAAGAGAGGGAATAGGTTAAATGCGAGAGCATTGTGTCAGTTTAATTTTAAAATAACATCTTATTCTCATTTCTCTTCATTCTTCTACTTTAAGTAACTATTTTTGAGTGATTAAAATTTTAAAGTGATCCGTGTGAGAAAGCGTTAATGAACAGGGGATAAGGGAATATTGTGTATGTGATTTAATCTATCGCTTCTTTGTTGACAAGCGAGAGAATGTGTGGTGAGATCCTTCTTCAGAGAGGATTGCCATTTCGAAGAAGCGAGAAAATCTTAATTTGCGCGTGAAATACTATATGAGTTATGATACTTTTTTCTGTTTATATATATATATATCATGCCTTGTGATGTTGAATCGTAACAATTCTGTTGGTTTACTGTGTAAAGTATTTTAACCAATTACTTTAATCTTAATGAAACACGTTTTAAAATGAACAATATATTTAGAATTAAGTATAGCATCTAATTGCCTCGATATAATTACTTTTTACCAATCAATTTCTGAATATAAGTGATTTTTATATTTCCTTAAGATGTTTAAAATGTTAAGAAAAAAACTGCTAACTATGATAATGTTGTTTGTTATGATAATAATGATCGTTTGATGGAAAAACACTTTAACTTGCAATAGTTACTAGCTGATATGGATCAATGTTGTTCAGATTGAACAGATAAATCGTAAAATTTGTAATTAAATAGTTAAAATATATGATTAAGAAATCCCACTTAAAAGAAGTTTATCGCTCTTGAATAGAAAATTATAAAACACCTTTAAAGTATTTGAATTATTTGCTAAATAAAGCATAATGGAAACAAAACAGCTTTCAGTAAAATATAAATTGCAGACAGTTTAAGCATAAGCAAAACTGCCGTTGCCTAAACAGCGTTGATGAAAATTTACATTTTGTAAATTTATTAATTAAAATAAATATTAATTAATTTTTTTTTGTTAATGTAAATTTTCATCAACATTGTCACATTTAAAGTACAAATAAGGGGGAAACATTATAATTAAAAAGTTAGATTAAATAATTCGTCTTTCTGTACTATTTCATTTTCGCCTAAATAAAACAAGCATTTCAAACATCCAAATCGTTGGATGCGATTCATTTGTTGACTATTGTAAAAATAATGTGCCTTACATCATATTTTTGATTTATATATATATATATATATATTCTATAACAAAAGAAAAAAAAACCAGACACACCGAGGAGTTGCCTGATTGTAATGAAATTTTGTATGCAAAGACATTTAAATCAAACATGCAAACCATTAAAATTTGGTGTCCAATGAATAAATAGCAGGAGCTACAGCACTGCTCACTCAGCAGGAGTATATAAGAAGCGATTCTCAATCGGATGGTCAAATGCTCTGTTGCATTGCAATTTATGATACCTTTCAACAACTGAAAAAAATGCCTCGACGCAGGATTCGAGCTCATTACGAGAAACTGTCAGAGTTTGAAAGAGGTCATATCATTGGATTGAAAGAGGAAGGTTGGGCAAATCGGAGATTCGCTTGTCATCTGTGTCGAAGCGATGCGGCGATTAGAAGATGCTGGCAAGAATAGGTGGACAATGGCAGATTTTTATCGTCATGATGGTAGCGATCCACCTAGGGCCACATCAGATAGTAGAGGATAGAGTGATTGTCAGATCACCTGTCACAGTGCCTGATTCATCGTTATCAACCATCAGACGTGCGACCCGCACACAAGTGTCCACCATGACCATTCACAGACGGCTGATAGAGCGAAATCTACGCTCGTACCCACCGCTACCCACCTGCCTCTCACTTCTACACACTGTCGAGCCAAATTACAGAGGCTCGATGAGGTTGTAATGTTGCTGACTGGGGACGTATTGTGTTAAGCGACGAATCCCGCTTCCAACTGTGTCCTGACGATCATCGAAGACGTGTCTGGAGACGCCCAGGTCAGCTTGCCGATCCTGCTTTCACTATTGCCCCTCAACCAGGAGTTAGGGTGTGGGGTGCCATTTCCCTTGATAGCCGGACCCCTTTGGTCGTCATTACAGGCACACTTACAGCGACGTCGGCGACATTCTGAGACTTGTTTTGCTATCGTTCCTTTTGCAGTACCCTGGCCTTATTTTTCAGCAAGATAATGTCACACCACATACAGCTCGTGTTGCTATGAACTGTCTTACAGCTTGTCAAACACTTCCTTGGCCAGCCAGATCTCTCTCCAATCGAGTGTGACTAAGATATGATGGAAAGGCGACTGCATTTACCAGGGAATGGTGACCTAGCCCGACAATTTGAGCAAATTTGACAAGAAATATCGCAGGAGACCACCAGAAAGCCTTATCACTTCATGTCACATCGTGTGGTAGCTTGCACCAGGCTAGAGGTGGGTTAACACCTTATTGAGCTCGTTACTTTATAACTATGTAATTCTGAAATAAATCATTCAATTTTTCTGAAATTTTAATCTTTTTCTATTCTGTACATAATTTTCCTATCCGCCAATTTTTGTCTCCATCGGACAACTTCTTCTTTGTGCGTCAATATATATATATATTATCTCTCTCTCTCTCTCTCTCTCTGTGTGTGTGTGTGTGTGCATATAAATAAGAGATCAGAGAATTTTTCTCTTAATTACACAAAAACTATCGCAAAAAAAGCAATGCCTTTCAAAAATAAATCCATTTTCGTATCCTGTATTGTATACCAGGAAAACGTATGTATTTAATTGAAATTTTATTCAAAAGTAAAAACTTATTTTGACTTATAATCACCTTTATCTTCTCTAGATGACGCAATGAACTAAAACTAAAAATTTCATAATTTATTTCATTCTTTTATAAAATAACATGATTTGAGAGAGGGAGAGAGAAACAAGAATATAAATGCTATGATTTCATTTTACAGATGTATTAATATATTTATTTATTCTATCAGGATCGAAAAATTTCTTTTGAAAGGGGACAATAAAAATATATGACCTTCATGATTTTGCAACAGATTCTATTCCTAACCACGTTAAAATCATTTCAGGAAAAAAAAAACTCCGAAATAAATCCCGTGTAAGTTCTATTTGTCTCACAAACAATAGTACAATTATCGAATCTCATATAATTTTTTAAAATTCTAATTTAATTTATTGAATAGACATTCATTAAATTAACTTTCATTTAGACCAGGGCTTCTTAAACTATGGGTCGCGACCCCAAATGGGGTCGCGTAGCAAAATTCTGCGGTCGCGAGAGATTTTATATAATGTCAAATATTTATATATACCATTTTATAACATCACTAGAGTTGGCGGAATACAGTGGATTTGCAGCGTCTAGACACGCGCATTTGTTGAAGAGCTCTCTCCACCGCCAGCAGTAAACGATCGCTATTATTATACTGTGGCTATACATTGTGAGTGCGTTTGTCGGTATCATACATGTTGAATAAACCACTGACTTCCCACTCTGACCGCCACCTCTAAGTATCACACACAATCAAAGGGAGGAATGCGCGTGCGTACACACGTGCAACTTGCAGCTAAACAATGATTCATGTATGGGGTCGTCAAGGTTTGTATGGGGTCGTCAAGAAACTCGCAATCATAAATGGGGTCGTGAATGACATAAGTTTAAGAAGCCCTGATTTAGACTAAAGTCTCCATCGTCTTCTGTAGAAGGGCGCCAGGAGCAATAACAAGTAAGACATTCCGAATTTATTTGGCAGCGGTTGCCCATGGTCATGGTCGCGGCCGGCGGTTTTCGTCGAGTCGTGGTTTCGAACTTTGATGCCACTAAAGACACGCTGTGTGAACGGGGCAGATACGTTAAATCTGTCGAGGCTCTAAGTCCTCTTGTCGGAGTGATGAGGAAGTTTGGTGAGAGAGGTGCCATCTCAGGTGCTGGTCATTTGCCGAGGTTCAAAATTACGAGATCCGTCTCCAGGAGCCCTCGTGTTTCGTGTTGCTTCTAATGCAACATTAATAAAACCAAACCTTATTTATTTCCATTGTTAAAGATATGGCATAATTGAAAATAATAATTGTTATAATATGACGGATGATTATTTCATTTTTAAATATATTAACCTGTTTGCTTTCTATTATAATTTCTGAAATGAAAAAAGTAGCATTACCATTTTTTTTTAAAAAAATATTGTAAATTTCGAATCTCTAACCAAACTAGAACTTCGCAAATGTTAAAACGAAACTTCGCATAGAAATAGATTCCAACATTAGATGGGTATTTAAAGCGCTCAATTTGGTTTATCAAATATGAAACTGTTTTTAAGTATATCAAATATTAAATTATGTTTTTTTGAAATAAATTTTTGGAACTTAGTGAGAGTAAATTAAAAGAATGCATTCGTTCTGTGAAAACCAGTCAAATCGTTTTCATTGTCTAATTACTATATAAACTATATGAAAGTTGTGTGCGGTATATATAAACTAAATTAACTCTCAATTTCAATAAACGATCGTTAAAAATAGTGACTTTTTATCAAAAATGTGACTAAATTTTCTCTCTTTCAAAAGAAAAAATTTAAAGTCATTTCTTGCTCTTATGTTTGTGTTTCATTAGAATGAAAATGATCTGTTAAGACTAAATACGTCACAACAATAAAAAATTAAACGGGATACCCTTTGGTAAACTGGACAAATGTGATCTACAATAATTTTGTGACAATTTTTCCTGATAGCAACTGATCAAAATAAACAAGGAATGTCTTAAACGTTTTCGCTTGTAGCGCCATCTGGTGAAGATGTGCGTGATTAAATTTAAAATAAGCTTTTACTTTCGAATGAATTCAATTAAAATTTTAAATTGCATGAGTTTCCATAGCAAACAGCACGAGACAAATAAGTGGATACATTTTAGAGGGGTGTGAATGATTGAGATGGTTTTTGTGAAGTTAAGAATCGATTCTATTTCAAAAACACGGTGATAGACGTATTTATTTTGTTGTCGCTTTTTAATGAATAAGCAACTTTAAATTTTATTACTTTTTTTTATTTATTTAAGAGAAAATGAAAATAAAAAAAAAAATACTATTTGCTTTTTTTTTAGTTCAATTTACTCTGCACTAAGGTTTAAAACTGTTTAAAATTAATATTTCTATAAAATCTATATTATTATCGTTCGTATTATACAGTATTATCCTATTAGTTTCATTTCCATTTAATAAATTATTCAAATATTTCTTAAAAAAATTGTTTCTCTGTTGTTAAATTATTAAAGGGTAATAAACTTCCCTAAAAACGATTTGTTGGATATTGTGGATTGTATGAACCCCTTAAAGTGGAATTTTCTTTAAAAAATTATGTTGCCCTTTAGCTTAAAAATATCTTCACTCTTTTTTTCTAAAAATGAATTATTTTAACTTCAACAAAGTCTGTCCAAATCATATATATTACACACAGATAAGTCGTATTTCGTTTTGATATCCATAAACCAAGAATTTTATCATTACAAATTTTGAAAATAGCTAAAACAAAAATTGGAAATTAAACCCAGATTTTTTTTTTTTTTTTTCCATAAAAGACATTAAAATAATAATAATAGTGCAAGTGCAGTTATATCTTTCGTAATCCGGCACTCACTTTTCCAGTCCTGCTTGTCATCTGGTGTTTCTAAACTCAGGCTGGCAAGCCGTATAAATGCATTTTTTTTTTTACATCAGTGGAATAACGTATGCTATCAATACAAAATAATACATTTTTTGTGGTTTTAGTTATTTTGTATGTTTGGCACCTTATTTACGTGTACTGAATCAAATTGTATACAATAATAGATACATTTTTCTGTTTAAATTAATTAATTTCAGCGATTTTCCAGGCATTTTCAATATTGCGGTAGTGCGCTGGTCCAATATTCGTCGGATCACCTAGAGAGTATTGTATTACAAAACTATTCTCATATAAATATCCAGTTCTAAGCGCATTGGCGTACCGAAGGAGAGAGGGAGGGAGAACCGCCCGAATTAATGATTACGAGGAAGGCTCCGAAAAACATTAAGGTTATATATAGAGAGAAGACTTCTCTTTATAATCTCCATCCAGAGTTATACATTTCGGCCAGAGTTTCTTGACTACTCGAAGGTCGTTATTGTAGAACTCAGTTCTCTGTGGACTACTTCTGTCTACAGCTTCCTGAAACCGAACAAATCAACATTAATATCTTTAATTTGCAATTTTATGTACATAAGGATCAATCAATATTGTAGAATAAGTTTTATCCAGAAATCTCGGTTTTTCTCAGTAATAATTAATATTTAATGATACCCCCTAGTACAATAGGTATATGTATTAGAAGGGATCACTTTTTTTTTTTTTTTTTTTTTTTTTTTTTTATTTTTAAATAATCCAAAACCATAAATAACAGGCCCCACATTTTACCCCGATACGTAACGTTCAACCTAATTTTCATCGTGACCTGAACGTTCGGGGCAAACCTACTTTGATGGATAAGCCAAAAAATGATAAATCAGGAAGAATCACTTGCATGCTCGTCTCCACCCCCTCCACTCCATCACGTGTCCCGTACACCCTTCAGAAGAATTGATAAAGTAAGCCGCTGTGAACAAACCATGTAATTCTTCCAGATCAATGAGTCCTTGTTCAATTGCTAACGCTGTCGATTATGATTTAAACGAGGGTTGATGTAATCACTGAAATCGTAAGATATCTAAGCGTGAAATGCGAGCTATACTTCATAGCAGAGTATTTTGAAAATTGGATGATTTAGGTCGCAATAAAAAAATGAAAGAAACAGACAATAATCTGAACGTACTGTTTTTTTAATACTATTTTTATCTAAAATAAGATGATTTATATCGAAGGTGGTTCAGAAAGTACTCGTGTTATGAACGGGATGTGCGAATCACCCACTGTATTGTTTTTCCTTCATCTGAGAAATCCTTGAGGATGACGTCCTTCGCATCCAAAAAATACCACTGATGAGATCGTCTTCGCCTTCACATGTTAAATCTGTCGAGGTCCCAAATCCTTCCGTTGGCTGGGTATGAAAATTTGGAGTGGGGAGAAATTTGGAGAACCTCGTAACTTGACCGAGACGCAAAATTATGAGATCCATTGCCTGTAGTCCTCGTTTTGTTTCCAAGTGCAATTTAATAAAACAAATATAAGCGGAGCTAAAACACAGGGCTAGACAAAAGCAGCATTATCCATGAGCTTGCAATCGTGACCACTAGGCTATTACGGCCCTAAAAATAAATTATATTATTAAATAAGTTAAGATTAAAATTAACATGAAAGTTATTGGCAACTAGCTTTGTAATTTTAATGCATGTTCAAAAGTCGAGGATGTTACTTCATATAATATCTTAACTCTCCGAACTTCTACACCTAGTGAGATTCTTTTAGGTCTTCTATATTTAATGTGACGAATCTTAGATGAAATCAGGATTCGAAACGGTGGCCTTGGAACTCAAATATAACCACTAGGGGAACATGATCAATTAAATGAATTACGAATTACAAGCGCTACTTTTTTCTTCAAACATAGGTTTTTTTTTTTTTTTTTTTTGCTTATGTTTAAGAAGTATCCATGAATCGAAATTAAATGAAATATTTTTCTTTTTACACGAATGTAAAATCTGTAATGTTCTCAAGTTTTTTTTTTTTTTTTTTTTTTTTAGTTCTTCGATTTGTAAAACTTCGTTTGTTCCTGATGGACACTTTGATATAATTTTGGAAGTTTTCTTAAAACTATTAAATTCTCATACAAGGAAAATACATCAAGTTAAGAATTTAGAATGAAATTCCCACATATTTCCTCCCATCGCTCAATGTATTTATTTCCTTGAATCTGGTATCGGAGAATCTTGATAGGAATGTGTTTGTATCCTGGAAATATCAATATACTTTCGTTTTTTCATGTATTTTTTGTGAAATCTTCTTGCCATGAAATATTTGCAAATGCCTTCTAGTCAAAACGTTTGAAAAATAGAACGTACGTATATTTATAAAAAAAAATAATCTTTAATTCATATTTGTGTTCATCTGTGTGAATTTCAGAATTAAATTGGGAGAGGGAAGAAACGATTGTTCTTTTGTTTAGGCTTGTTTTTTTTTTTTTTTTTTTGATAATTTTTTTTAAAAATCTCGTTTAAGTAGCAAAACCGTTTTTGTAGTTTATATTTTGTTATTGAAACCTACTTCTGGTTTCATGGAATACCTTGTTTATCATGGTAAAAAGAATAAAAATACAGAAAAAAAAAATGCAAAAGTTTCAATATACTATTTTTTTTAAAGAATCCATAAACTTCTAGTTGAAGAAATTAATACTAAATACGTATACAATAATACTGAAGAAGAATAAGAATTTTTAATAATAATTATTTACTTACATTATTTCTTACGAATGAAATCTCATTAACAATTTTTTGGGGTTAGTGAAATTTTTTAGGAATTTAGATAATTTTATTAATCATTTATATTAAATTCAATATATTTTCTGAGTTGATTACAAACATTGTAAAAATAAACATTTTTAGAGCAAAAATTCTTTAAAATAAAGAAAAGATATTTGAGAAGAGAAAAGTGTAAATTATATGATTGGTAAAAATTATTAATAAATTATTAATTATTAGTCTTATTTAAATTCAATCCAGATTATAGTTGAGTTTAATTGCAAAAATTCTTATTGCTCGTTCCTCTCTTTCAGGGGAGAAACATTCTAATCTAACTTCTGTTCATCCCTGAAAAAGGGGAGCGTTTTTATTTTTTTTAAAATTTATTTTACTTAACCAAAACGAAGCATTTCCAGCGCTTTTACAAATATACCGTACGAAAATGAAAAACAGTAGGCATATTTTGCAAGTTCGTTCATGTAAAAAAAAAAAGTACACACCATCTGAGCTAACCTCCGTTCATCCTGTTGGAACTTGATTGCAAAGCGTCCTTTAGGATAAGTTTATTTCTATCTTCCAATTTGTTATTACCGCCGGACCCCTTTCAGTACACAGTTGTCGGGTCCCTCAATTAAACGAATCACGTGTTACAGTATTATTAATATAAATTGATTGATAATATAAATTTCAACATCGATATGAATTTCTGCTTTACTTTTTTCTTTCAATATTATTATTTTTTTTAATAATTGAAATCTCTTATGCCAGAAAATACTTTTCAGAATTAAGTTTCTTAAAATTTGACCGATAAAAATGGTTGAACATACTGCTAATCTCGATTAACTCGAGATCTTGAAAATAATATCGTACTGAAAGAATGATCCGAAACTGGAACATTTCATTTTCCGAGAAATGTTGATTCAAAATAAAAATGTGCAAAACCAAGAAAAGGTGAATTAAAAGTATTAAAATGGTCGACCTTTTCTTGCCTCAAACTTTCAAATTATTCATCAAAGTCAAGATTTTGCTGATTTTTGCTCAGTCGGGTTGTTATCTTCTCCCTTTCATGACGGAAGTCACTGTCTGCACTTGACAATCAGGTGACTTGAGAGTTCTAGTTGCGTAAAAGATTTCTGCTGTTCTCCTTGCTTTTTTTGCTCCGATTATAGGTTCGCAATAGTCACTTGACTCATTTCTTTCTCATGTTTCTATTTCCCCTTATTTGGAGAGTAAGTTTGCTGTTGCAAATCGAATGGTATGGTACGTTAATCCCACGATGTCCTGAAAGAATAAAAAAAAAGGTATTAATGTCTACTCTTGACAAGAAAAAAAGATTAATCTGAATTGCATGAAAAGTAAAACATATTTAAATCATGAGTTAAGAGGATTTGCGAGGAACGATATAAAATCTCAGGTGAATTGTTGAAAAGGGTAACTGTAAAAAGGAAGGAAGGAATGAAATTGACGTCTTGAAGGAAGGGTCGGAATATAGGATAATTGGTTTATTTTGAGAGTAAAGGGAAACCAAAATCACCCACGCAGCCATTTCACCTGCGGCGCAACAGTTGATAATCAATATGCACCGAAAATCAGATTTACACTCCCACGCAATTAAATCAATAAAATCCATTTCAAACCCAAATGCACTTTTATTTTCAAAATTAATTATAGAATATCCTCTTTTCGATATTTGAATTATTTGTTAATGGACATGGCGTTTGCTATTATATATGTGTGTGTGTGTGCGTGCGTGCGTGTGTTCGTACGAGCATATTGGCAAATTTTTATAACAAGGGAAAATTCCTGCAATTTTCAGTAATTTATAAATTACTTTGCTATCAAAGTACTTTCAAAAACATGTTAACGTTACCAAAAAAATTTGGTTTTTGGTTCTTTCTCTATATCGCCAAAGTCTTTGCAATCAAGAAATTCCACCAATTCTCTTTAGTTACCTTGCGAGAAAAAATACATTTTTTTTTATAACCCAACTGACGTCTCTATTAAGCTTGCACTAAGAAATGTATTAGATATTAAGGAACAGCAATATCCTTTTTTCTGAAAGCCTATTTATTGCTCAATTTTCTAATGCATTGCAGAAATGTAATAAAATGTTCATTTTTTTCCCTTAAATACATTGCTGGAAAGTAATCTTTTCTAAAAATTGTTAAAATCCGATTTTTTTATTTATTATTTTTTACGTAAAACCGTAACTAATACTTAAAAAAAAAAAACAGAATTTTAATTTCAAATACGTTGTTGGAAAGTAAATCTTTTGGAATGCTTCAAAATCTAATTTTTTTTTTTTTTTTTTTTTTTTACGAAACTTTGGAATTATATTTCTTTAAAAGTAGAAAAGAATATAAAGAGGAAAAGGTCGGAGGGGTAGTGCTTAGAAAGAGAGCCAGTAAAATTGAATAAATTTATCGCTTACAATAAGTTATTGTGTATCCTGAAACAAAAGAAACATAACATCCGTATTCGATATTAAAAACTGAACGTGAAATGCAACTCATTTTAATTTTCGTTCTAAAACTAATATTTTATTCACATTATGCTAGAAATTTAAATAGTTCGTTTTTTAATATGTATTCTGTTCTAAGTAAATGAAAAATAACAATTGGGATTTTCAATTTCAGTTTTAAATTACTCTTTTTATGCTCGTATTTAACTTTCAATCCTTATGATGAAAGAACTCTGCTAGAGAACATCACGTTAAAGTATAAATATCCATTCCATAGTTGATAAGCAATTAAATTCTCCTCTGTGTGCAGATATCGATTTATTTGACGTTCTTAATTGGAATTCCACTAATTTAGTGTTATTTGAATTTCTAAGCGAGAATACTCAAAAGGTAGATAGCTTTCTATTCTGGAAGGAATTTATTTAATCTGTCTTTTCATTAACGAAGTAAGGTTCGAAAAGTGCGTATGAATGTAAGCCTTTGTTTATTTATTTTATTTTATTTTATTTATTGCCGCTAGAAATATTCGAATGCAAAACTGAGTTGGTACGAAGTTTTTCGAAACTATTTCTGTTAATTTTCATCGAATCAAAATTTTAAAGAAAAGTTAATACAATTTTGTCCATTTTGGTCAGTTTTATCTATCTGAAAATATCTTTTGCAACATTGTCTTTTTCAAAATTAGTTAATTTAACTTTCATAATTTTGCGTTGAATTTTTTTTTTCATTAGATAAACAATTAATCGTGTTGTATTAATAGGAGTGTAAATACTCTATCCTAGAATAAAATTATTCCGTGTATCTCATCAAGTTCGAATAGAAGATTTTGAACAGCCAGTAAAAACCTTTTAAGGTTCTTTTTTACTTCCTGATACTTGGCAGAAATAAATTTATTTAAATTTCATGCTATACTAAATTACAATTAATCATGATAGAAGTAAAAATGTTAACACATCAATCAATAACTCCCAAGACTAACCCAGAGATGGCGCTCGTAGTAAACCAGTAACCAGGTCTTTCTAGAGTACTAACCTTTGCTTGAAACGTGTCAAAATTTTAAGTCGATCGGACCAGAAACAGCTGAGTTATCGAGGTTGGAGTAAAGTCGTTTTGTAGTTTGTTTAAAAAAAAAAAACCGAGTTTCGTGTTCTGATAAAACATTGTTTTTTAATGGGTAAAAACACCGTGCAAGCGAAACAATGGATTGAAAAATGTTACCCGGACTCTTGTCCATCAAAAGCAACGATTGGTCGGTGGTTTGCCGAGTTAAAACGTGGTCGTACGGACACAAATGACGCGGAACGCTCGGGTAGACCTGTGGAAGCCGTTACACCGGAAAATGTGAGTGAAGTGACAAAAATTATAATGAAAGATCGTAAAGTGAAGCTCCGTGAGATTGCTGAGATGACACAGATATCATATGGAAGTGTATTTACTATCCTTCATGAAAAATTGAGCATGAAAAAGGTTTTTTCCAAGTGGATGCCGCGATTGCTTTCGATGGAACAGAAACAGCAACGAGTCGATGATTCAGAAAGCTGTTTATCGCTATTTACTCGCAACAAAAAAGATTTCTTGCGGGGAGGAAAAAAAAAAAATTTTGAGGGAAAAAAAAAAAAGATTTGGAAAAGCGTTGGAACGATTGTATCACCCTAAAAGGTGATTAACAAAAGGTGTTATGTTGATGAATAAAAAAAAATTAAATTTTGCAAAAAAAATGTTGTTTTTAGTGTTAGTCTCGGGAGTTATTGATTGATGTGTTATATATTCTAGAATAAGGTTATTCTGTGTGAATGTAATCTCTCATGTTCGAATGCTAAGTTTCAAACAGGCATTCATTTAAGTTTCATATTTACTTTCAAATACTTAATAGAAGAAAGATACATGTTTGAATTTAATACTATGTTAAATTAGCGTTAATCTAATACATATTATTTACAGGAATATAAATATTCTATTCTAGAATAAGATTATTCTGTATTAATGTGATTTAAAAGTTCGAATGGAAAATTTTGAACAGTCATTCATTTAAGTTTCGTTTTAACTGCCTGGTATTTAACATGAAAGATATATGTATTTGAATTTAATACTGAAAACTTTTCCTTCATAACTTAAAGACTGCCCACGCATAATGTTAAAGAAAGGCACCCGAAATTGAAATACTTTTCCCGATTTAAAAAAAAAAAAAAAGCGCTGAAACATTACTTTTATGTTCTGGCATCACTATTTTTTTTTCCTTAGAGAACATCGAACATTAATTTCATATTTTGACTTCGCTATTCTTTAGAGAACATCATATTTTATAATCCTACTCAATTAAATCTGAATCGATCCCTTTTTTCTGGTGTAAAAATGTGTTCCATGTTTCATCTCCCGTACTGTGTTGCTGAATGGCCCTTAAACGTTTCGAATTCACACGAAAAATTGTCTATTTTTAGAATATTCCTAAATTTTAAGATTACTTTATCATAAACGAATGTATGTGTTACAGTGTCGCAATCTTATGTGATAACTGGAACAATTTTTCTCCTGGAAATATGCTCGAAGATTCGATCAGGTTCTTTTATATCACGCGATGGAAGTCGTAAAAAACCACAGGCATGCATCGCATGTATTTGATCTTTCTATATTTCGGCTCTGTTGTTAATTTATTCAGTTGAAAATAACTTTCACACTGTGAGTGTCATTATTCATGTACATGTAAGTACTTAACATTCAAGCTAATTATGTTTATCGCTTTCAGATTAATTATCTTATTAAAACTATTCTACACAGAACGAGAGGTATTCCTTTAACACATTATTTACTTCCATATTTTGCGAAAAAAGCGAAAATTTCGCCATAAATATACAAATTAAATTACTCTTAAAGGTATTATGAACTTCTCGCATTGTGTGAGAACACAAAAGAATTTTTATTGATTTACTATAAGGATTTATTTATTCGTAACACTGTTCTGAAAATAGTAAGATATAAGGAAAATCACATTTCACTTCGCGAAATAGTTGAAATCCTTTTATCTCATTTGTGTTCATAATTATACTCTCTTATTTATTCTTTTCTCTCAACGGCATTTGAATAATTAATTATGAAGATTAGAAAAACACATGAAAATGAGAGAAAATATATTTAAAGTGCTGCACAATTTTATTTTATTTTATTTTCAATGACACGAAAATAGGTTTATGATTTGTTCCCCCCCCCCCTCTTCTGCAGTTAATATCAATCATTTGATAGATGAATTCATCACTTTATTTCTGTAAATTATCTTTTTTTTTCTTCTTTTTTTTCATTTTTGAAACAATTATTAACGTAGAGTTAAAAAAAATGTTTTTAAATGTATTCAAGTGTACACACATCTCCCAGCGACACTGCAAAATAATTGTTGACGAAAGTGATTGTCTCCTCATTTGATGAAACTCTCTGTCCTCCGAACGCAATTTTTAGATTAGGGAACAAAAAAAAATAACTTGGGGCTAGATATGGTGAGTAAGGAGGATGGTCAAGAAATTCAAACCGTAATTTGTGGATTTTCGTCATGGAAACCGCTGAGGTGCGAGACGATACATTGTCTTGTTGAAACATAATTTTCCCTCCTGCAAATGTGGACGTTTTCCCTTAATTTCTGCCTTAAGCTTGCCAAGCAATAATACGTAGTATTACTCTTGTAATAGTTTTTTCCTGTTTGGAGATAATCGGTTCAGATAACTCCATAACTGTCTCAAAAAAAAATAAATAAATAAAGTCGACATCCCTTTCCCAGTCGAAAAAACAGTTTTTGTATTTTGGAAGCCTCTTCGCAATCCACTGTTTTGACTGTATTTTTTGTTTTTGGCGTACAATGGTGTATCCAAGTTTCCTCTACAGTAATTAATCGGCGCCAAACCTCTGATTTATTGCGCCAACAGAACGTTGGAAATGTTCATTCGAACACGCTATTGACGGGAGCAAACGCGGCACCCAACACGCGAACAGCTTTCTCGTGCCTAAATCTTGATTCAGTTTGTGACAAACACGATTTTGATACATATTCATAGTTCTGCTATCTCTCTCTCTCTCTTTAATTCGATGGTCGTCTGGTACCATTTGGTGACGTCTCTAAAGTTCATCGTCTCCCAAGCTGGTACGGCCTCGTTTAAATTCAGCTGCCCAAAATTTCCAGGTGGTAAATGATGGTGCAGAGGTCCCCGTACACAGGGTCCTACTCGTCTTTGATTTGCGTAGGATATTTAATGACAGCTCGATTCTCATTTTTTTTCCATTTTCACAAACGCACTCAGATCGACTCGCTCAAACAATTGTTAAACAACAACTGCTCATCCAAAATGGCTGAAATGTTAGTCAGTACCTGTCAAAAGAGGCGCAACCACATTACCTAGCTTTTATTGATGAGTGCTACCATCTTCACGTTAAGGTAGAAACATTTCAGACCACCCTCGTACAAATAAAATGGGAAATTTTTTTGAAATTACGTTTTTCTTTAATTTTTTACTATGCGCACGATATAGGCCAAATTCGAAACTATTTTTTTAACTGAGAACAAACCCTTTAATCAAGGAAAGCATTTTGGTCCAGGCTACACTTTTGAAAATCTATCACTTGAATTTATATTAAATTTGAAAACAGTTAAGGACTTTCAGTTTACCCCGAAGTATTAAGAAAAGTAAAATTATTGAATTAATCATTTAAATAAACACACAAATGAGAGAAACATGTAATGTTCGATTTTAAGGTAAGCAGGATATTTTATTACATTACGATTCTCCTTTGAATAAAAACACGAAAAATTAAAAATGCAAGTCATGTTTAATCTGGAAAAGCAGGATGTTTTATTCTGTAAGGTTTAGTTTTAGTTCTGTTCGTTCATTCAATGTGATCAATGCTTGTAATTATTCAAGGCTTCTAAAATAATATTAAAATTAAATTTAAAACAAATATAGAGAACATGTATGCAAAGACTAACGGAACAATCTTTATTTGCTTTAGACAGATCTTAGCTTCGCTAAATATTTGTTACTCGGGGACAAATTAAAGTTATTGATTCCTATTTTCTTAATGCAGACTATTGCATCTGGTGCAGACACTATTTATTCGAAATTTATTTAGAAATACGGAACTGAAAACAGATCGATTTTGATAAAATTCTCAGGTCATTCATATTTTTAAGCTTTTAATTGATTTCTCTATTTTAAACCTGGGAGAGTTTCCTTCGATGGAAATTTATATGTGTTAAATTTAGAATACATATTTTGGTCCTCTTAAATTTTAACTCCAAGTATTCCTTATTTATTCCCTCGATTGGATTGGATTGGTTTTATTAACGTCACACTAAAAGTAACTCGAGGGCTATTAGTGACGGACCTCGTAATTTTGAACCACGGTCAAGTGACGAGAACGACACCTGAGGTGGTGCCCCTTCCATTAACTTCCACACCACGACAACGGGAGGACTTTGAGCAACGGCAGATTTAAGTGCATTAGCCCTGGTTACACGGTGGGTCTTTAGTGGCATAAAGACTCGAACTCGCGATTCGACTAAAACCGCCGGCCGCGAGTCCGCGACCATTTATTCTCTCGAATCAAGGGTTTAAATGTTAAAATTTAAATACAGGAATTCAGTATTTATTTAGAATGAACTTTTTGCTTGCATTCTTTTTATTTTCCGACATTTCTTTTACAAATTAAAGTTATCCATTCCTATTTTCTGAATGCAGACGATTTTATCTAGAGGACACACTTATGTTTTATTATTTTGTGCTGTATATCAGTTTGACACAAATATATTCATCAATTTTTCTCCCATTTCTCATAAGCTAGTACCTTGACATTTTGCTCATGTGCGAAGTTTAGATTACAGTATAATAATCAATTATAAAAACTATAATTATAAAAGAAAACAGGAGAAATTATTTTCATGTTAAACTTTTTTTAAATAAAGACCAAATAAGTAGAAAATTATATATATATATATATATATATATATATATATATATATATATATATATATATATATATAAAGGGACCATATAAATTAAATTTCTTTCGGTCCCACTAAGTTTTGAAACCTCGCCCGTACCCAAAGTTAACCGACCTCTTTTGACACAGATAGAAAAACTCTCCTCCAAAAACAAAGCCGTAAATTTACTTACCGAAAGTTTTTTTTGAAAATGAGATTTCTTCACGAGCTGGATTCAAAAAGTACTCGTGTTAGGAATGGAAAATAGGATTGGGGCAATTCACTGTAGTACTGTTCTCTCCCCCCCCCCCTCTAAAAACATGAATTTAATGCGCTTCACATTCCAAAAAATCGTCAAACTTTTCTTCCCGAAAGTAACAACTTCTTTGGAGCTGATTCGCTGGAAGCAACTAATTGTTGCGACTTTTGTCTGGTTTCCGGCGACGGATAATGAATCCAAGTACCATAGACGGAATCAACTCGGTGCAAAATAATAATGACAACTCGACGCGGCAAGCCATTAAGCTAATTTTTTAATAAATTTTAAAATTATACGGTCTATCCCGGTATATGAAGAAAAATGAAATTATGGAATAAATTATTTTAATGAACACCAAAAAAAGTTGCAATGTACGATTTTTAATTTATCGTTAGGATTTTTCTTTGAAAAAAAAACCCATGAAAACTTGATACTGCGACTCATGTTTTCGCGTGAAAAGCAGAATATTCAATAAAATATTGATTACGTAGAAAATATTTTTCAAATCAAAACTAACATATGGACCAGTGGACTCTAGGTTAACCTACGCATTATTTTGGCGCCGTTTTGTTTTTCAAATTCCAACTTACGATGGTATCACCATCTCGCATGAGCAACATCACCTGAGGTCAGGTACTTTTCGTATCGCCCTGTAAGACAAAAAAAAAAAAAAAAAAATTCTCACAAAAGATACATTTTGCGAAACCAAATAGGACTAAAAGTAGTGAAATCTGTTATTGTGTCAATCACTGTCGGACAAAATTAATATCACTTTTAATAACTCAAAAATAATTTTGATTGTATACTGTAATGTCTCTACTTTTTTTTCCCTTCCAGGTTTTCAAAGAAGCGACACCTTCCTCCCAAGAAATTTTTATCTTGATTTACATTCATCACTAAATGAGCTTTTCAGCTGTGATTCACATCTAATTATGAAGAGCCTTAACGAAAATTTCTACAGTGTTGTTTCGCTCAAGTCCGAGGAGTTGTACAAAAGATTTGCTAGGCACAAGATGAGTTACGAGATGATGTTGAAGAACAGTTTCCCCTTGCCCGACAAGGACGACCCGGATAAAATCGTGCTTTCCGAAAATGTCTTCTCCCAAGCGGCAAATCAACCTACCCAAATATGCAGATGTGGAAAAACTCTCAACGTGCTGGAGGACAATTGGTACATAGACGAAGGTGGTTGCAATTACCATCTCGGAAAGATGATCTTCACTGGACCAGAGCGTGGCGTCTACAGTTGCTGCAAAACCTGCTCGCGAGGATGCGCTTTTAACGAACATCACGTTATCTCCCGTCGTCCTTTCGACAGCCGCAACTTCCGCCGGCCAGAAGACACGAAAACCGAAAAGAACAACCAGGCTGCAAATATTTTTTCCATCGACTGCGAAATGGCGTTCACTACTAAAGGCCTTGAGGTTGTCAAGGTCAGTCTCACCAGCGTAGGCGGAGATGTTATCTTTGACTCATACGTCCAACCCAATAATGACATTTTGGATTACAACACTGCATTTAGCGGCGTGCGGGAAGAGAACCTTCGCGGCGTCGCCATCACCTTGAGAGAAGTACAAAACCGTCTTCTTCAATTGCTCAACAAAAACTCAATTCTTGTAGGTCACGGGGTTGAAAACGATCTCCGTGCACTCAACATAGTGCACGAGAACGTCATTGACACGTCTTGTGTCTTCCCTCACGAACGGGGATCTCACTTGAAGCACTCCCTCAAATACCTTGCAGAAGTTTACCTGCAGAAGGTCATCCACGATGGTTTCAACGGTCACGACAGCGTTGAAGACGCTCAGACCTGCATGGAGCTCATGCTTTGGAAGATCTATTCGGAAACACGATCATTTAAAACGAACCCGATGGTCATCAAAACTGTCAGCACGGGTCACAGTAGCAACTACGTCCTAATGCCACAAATTCCAACAGAACTTGCTCCTCCTCCCGCATTTTTTATCCCATCCTTTGCATTCATTAATGTTACCATGGTGCAACCCGTCATCCCATTCCTTGTACCTACTATGAGCATCACTTCAAACTTCAACCCTCGCATGCCTCAACAACAATGGTGGCCGAGAAATATGTAACATTCTTTTTTTACATGACAGAAATTCAAGGTGCTTATTTTTCATCAGTTCTTTAGTTTTTTATTATTATTATTATTTTCTTTATTTTTCTTTTTGATATGCGGAAGTTATCATCTTTAATTCAGTAACGTCCAGTTTTTAATTTTGCATTGTCATTTGAATTTAGTCTAAGAGTAAAACATGTAAGATGTGATTTGTGTAAATACAGAGTAAGTTATTTATCTTGCAATCCTCAAAACAATTTACGTTTTATACTCGTATGAAATGTTTACGCTCTTTGAAAGAAATGAAATATTCTACGTTATCTTACTTTCCTAAATGACTTGTTAAATTTTCTTTATTTCCCCTTCCTTCGCCCCCCCCCCCCTTTTTTTTTTCTTCTTCTATAATCTAGGTAAACATCATTAAGTGGGATTAACTAAATCTAGTACCAGTCCAGGTATCGAAAAAACGGGATCCGAGGAGTTTCTATTGTAATTTGAACTAGCTTTTCATAAGAAAATATATAGCGTTAAATTTAATATAACGCTTTATTCATGCTACTTTATGCTACTGTTTACATATGATGTATTGAATGGATTTAATATAGCATAAGAAATGTTGCCATAGATATTGCAACAAATGCAATTTTATTTTAGTAAAACTTTTATTTAGAGTTTCATAATGTTCTAAAGCTAAATTGCAAGACGAATAACGATCTCTCTCGTTTTACAACCTAAGAACTGCTAGTAATATTAAGGTCTTAGTATGAATCAATAATTCACTACTGGATCCAATTAAAAGGAAGAATTATTATTATTTTCCTGTTACCAAAAGAAAAATTCAGTTTCTCAAAACATCTACTATTATATTTCAGTGTTTTAAAGGGAAAAAAATTCTTTAAATTTTTTTCCATCTCTTATTCTCTCTAAAGCAAAATTATTTTTAAAAAAGTGTGGAATATTTGTTTGAATTCATACTTGTATATATTGTATTTTGAATAATTATCAGATTTGTTATATATATATATATATATATATATACTGTGAATTCAAGAAATGTAAAACTTGTTTTTCTGTTCATTTAAAATAAGTTTTCCATAACGAATGATTTTTAAATTTTAAATGAAGTGTTCTTTATATGATTAACAACCACTTCTGTTTTGATAAAATGTGTGTATTAAAATTGAGAAAAGTTATTTTTTAATTTTATTATTTTACGTTGTGTGGACACTTTTAAAAAGATATTATTCGTTTGTGTGCACGAAAAATCGTGTTTCTTTCTACCTCAAAGAAATGTAAAGTTTTAAACGGTGCATAATTTTAATTCTGTACATAAGTTTTAATTTTATTTCTTAGACTAATATAGTTATTTACATTAAAGTTTATAATTATTTTCAAATTTTTTTTAAAAAAAATTATAATCGCTTTAATTGTGTAAATAAAACAAGCCACCGAGTATTTTATTGTTTTTTTTTTTTTTTTTTTTAATATTTCTAAAACGTGGGAGTCGTGTGTAAAGGAACATCGATTAAAAGATTAATTTGCACCTTCAAACTTATAAGAATTTAGAGAGTTATTATTTGTAAACACTGAAGGAAATGTTTAATAATGATTGTTTATTTAACAATTTGTGTTTAATTTCCGAATTTCGATATTTTCAAATGGCACTAGATAGAAAGTAATGTTATGGGGCCATTACACGAAAAGTCTTAATCTTTGAAGACTGTTTTATTGCATGATGTCCAAAATTATTATTACTCTGCAGAAAATTAAATTACCAAAAATTTATTTATTTTAACTTTAAAAAATAATTTAATTAGATTAAAATATTCTAACAGAATCATTTTTCTACTTTCAAAACTTTCTTTTTCATAATATTATGTATCTCATTCAATAATTACACGAGTTTTGTAATTCGGCTACTTTTTTTTTAAAATAGGAGTCTAAAAATTAGGGGGGGGGGAATGTAAATTATTTCATTGGAAAGTATAATTTATTCCACCTCGAAATTTAAAAAAAAGCACTAATTTTTTATGTGTTTTTGCACTTTATATGCATATTAAAAAAGTTTTGGATTTATAAAAAAAAAATTGTCAGGAAAATCAACCGATTGCTAATATATTTTGACAGAATGCAGTAATTTAAAATCATCAAAGTAGCTAATGAGATGGTAAAATGAAGGGGGGGGAATCCATAGCATCAGCTCCCCTTTTTGAAGACTAAATAAAAGTTGTCTAGCAATGAATATGAGCTATGTACTTCAAGTACTATATGACAATCTCAAGTCTCAAGCTGGGTTCATATAAAGCGCTTAACGCTCTAAGCTTCAATCCCATACAAATGTCATTCATTACCAATTTTAAATTTAGCTGGGTTCATACTGAGTATTTAGTGTGAAAAACTTAAGCAATTGTGATTGATTAATACAACTCACCGAATTAAGTATAGACTTGTCAGCATTTTTTAACGTGATGTATTATATTCATTGTTTGCAAAATTTCTTATACCTGCAAATGAATGTAATTTAAAGGAAAGAGTTAATGTAGGGGAAACTACTAAATCTTTAAAGAAACCGTGATATAATTGTACAACATTTTTTCAAAACATTTTTTCAGTTTATCTCCGCCTGTTTCAAAAAACAAAAATTATTTTACCTTTGTATCTGTCCCAGCAAACCGTTCTTAATTTTTTTAGTGAATTCAACGTCATTCATAACATTTATTTTAAACTTCAAAACACACATCCAAAAACAAAACTTTGACTCATTAAAAAAAAAAAAAAACTCATATGTTCCCCATTTTTGCACAATACGAATCCACTTCGGAACATTTTTTTTTGAGCTGCATTTCCGCAACCTTATCTCTTTCACCGTGTTGTGTACCAACCTCTCCTGGAGTTGTTTCCATTGCCAGTAAATTGAATAGAGGCCAAATATTATGTCATCATTTACATTGACCTGTATATAATCAGAATAGATTTATCATCTATTCAGGAATTCCTGCGGACACAGTGCATGGAAAAAATGATAAACACCTTTTGAAATGTATTCTCACACTTGTCCTCAAAAATTCTTATGTCAATTTCCTTCTACGATTAAAATTCAGAAATATGTATGTAATGTATCAAATTAATTCCTGTGTACGAATAACAAAGTCCGTACGGTTTATATAACATCATGGCTTTAGGTCGATATCTATTTTTGACGATTCATTATATTAGACAATATCTTTAGTTGTGCATTTGTTAAGTATTCATAATTCAGAGATGAAGAAAATGTGTATAATTTTTTTAAGTAAAGTCGATATGTGTTGCATCGATGCATATACTTTGTTTTATACAGTTTATTTGTTAGTTTGTATGAATACAGGTAGAATCTTGTTATCCATAAGGTATCTACGCTTAAAGTTGAAGCCTACGGGGCCCAGAAAAATTTTGGGCACAAATCTGGAGTCTTAGGGATTCATATAGTCCTATATTTAAGTTAGTTTCATTTTTAATTAAATTAGTTTCATATTTTAATTTTAATGTGTTCTTTAAGCGTCACAAATAAGCGCACATTTTTGTATATGTGTGTGGGCTTTATTTTTTGTTGATTCTCAGGTGCTATATATATATGTGTGTAATACAAGAAAAGGTAAAACTATCAAATAATAAGATGTTTAACTCTAATATCGCAAATAAAGGAACTGTTTGGAAATTATAAAGAATTGAATTGTATATGTATATGTGAATGAAAATTGTTATACAAACATATTAAAATTTTAATGTATAAAGTTATTTTGAAATTTTTGTTGTAAAAAAGTAAAATAATAAGTATTATTTTCATTTCATATTCGATATTTATATGGCTGTTGATTTTAAATTCGTTTGTGAACTATTATATATACTTATTACACTATGTACCGATCGTTATTGTACGAGCTTATTTTTGATAATCGCGGAAAACATACTAGTAATTTTCGGCTTTAAAAATGAGATGTTTTAAAAATAATAATATCGCATCAGATTTTAAATACTTAATTATGCGAAATCAACATATCAGTTTCACAAAGTAATTTTGGAATTTTAAAAGAAAGGTATATTAGAAATGTAGGAAAATAAACGTACTTAGCATCAGTAAGTACAAGCAAGTATATTTGTGACAAAACCTTTTAAACTGTAAAATAAGCATGAAAATTTTGATAACATAAGAGAACAAACAATTTTACTGTAAAATAATGTGTATGTTATGTTTTGGTACTTATTGGTTATCTCTAATCAAATTTTCTTGTCGACTTTATTTGCCATAAAGAAGACAAATTTGAGTCCTAAGTGAGTTTACTAAGTGATTTGATTTATTTGATCGTGATAGAGAACGTAAAAATAATCGCAGATGATTTCTGGTTAAATCATGTATTCATTGACCTACGTCTTCATACGTTGTGAGAAAAAAAATGAAGACGTAGTCAAAATGAATGAAAGATTTCAAATGATATAAAGGAGAAAAAAGTATAAGTAGATAAAATCGATGATATTTGCACCAATTAGAAATATGATTGGAGATAAATAATAAGTGTTTACTTTTGGTTACTTATTTGTAGACTAAAAAAAAGAAGAATTATTGTTGAGATGAAAATGTATATGTGATTCGCTTTCATTTATAATTATTCAAAATGTAATGCAGTTCAACTTTTAAAATTCAAGGCAACAGTTTCATATCGCGAAATGAGTTCCTATTTTTTGTAAAAAAAATTCCAAGCCATACCGAGAATTTATTTTAAAACTCACTTTCAAGACAGCGATTAAAAATTATAAAACGGGATTTAAAAAACACGATTCTGAGTTGATTGTTGAGCATAATTTTCGAAATGCAAGAGAGCGTGAAAGTAATTATATAATTTCTTAAAAAAAAAAAAAAGTCAATTGTTAACGAGGTAAAGAGTATCTAACTTTTTCTACACATTGAGAACAAAAGGCTATTATTTAATTACTTGTTTCTCTTATAGCTTGAAGTAATCTAATAAAAATGATTCATTGTTAATAATGACTCATTCACACATGGTTTTAAAAAGAGAATTCCGTTTGGTTGCAACCGAAAGCATTCCCCGAATTGCATTACTTTTGAAACAGACTGTAAACCAGTTACTGTCATGTTCCATTCCATTTTATGCAATTATTGCTTTGATTTTCATTTTTGTACAGAGAAAGTCAATACGTTTGTTTGCTAAATGAATCCATGTTTCTTGTTAAATGTTTGTTTTAACTCGTGTTTCTTGATTGTGAATGTTTGAAGTGTTAAATAATTTGATGTATATGTGAATCATTTTTTGTTTGTGAACTATATATAGAATGTTGATTGAATTATTACTGTATGTGCCATATCAATTATGCATCAGAACTGCATGCCAGGACTAGTATGGCAACTGCACATACAACAAACTGAAACCAGCTGATGAGATAAAATTAGCAACAAACTGATTTGTGACTTTCTTCTTTTACTAAGCTTTTATGATGCATATAAGGATCTTATAATAGGAATGCTGACGTATCCCGGCATTTGGTTTTCCACTTTTATTTTAAATAATGTTACATTAATGACATTTGTCGCATACTGATAAAAGAAAAATTACTAAATGTTCAAATTAATGATGCCTCTTGACATATTGCAAAGTATGGAAGATAATACATTATTTAAATTGACACATTTTATTGAAAAATATTATTATTGGAGAATATTTATGACCCAAAATTAACAACAAAAACATATCTAACTCAAAGTGATGGTAAGAAGTTATCGCAATTAATTGGCAACATGTTTTCTATTTGCTCAAAACTGGGAAACGAAATGGCCGCCATGCGTCAGCTTTTTTTCTGTAGCAGTTTTAGATGACTGTAAGCATCTTGTGCAAATCTTCAATATATATATTATATGTACTTTACCTCTTTGTGATTGATGTTTGTATAACTTTATTGATGTTTATGCTTCGTTTGGTGGAGCAGAACTCCGTCCGCAAGACGGTCCAATGGAGTATTAGAAGAATTAGTTGTAGAAAATGTAGCATCTAATTGTTTTTAGCCATAGTAATGGTGAAAAATGTGTATTTGTTCCTTTACTTTAATTTCGAATGAGCTGGAAGAAAATTGTGTAACCTAGCAACAGGACCGTTTTATTTTTTAGTCTAAATTCCAGCCAAGGACCCGAAAATATATTTGATTATTTTTCTTACATAATCAATGGTGCATTTCATACCAGGCAAAACAGGCGTTTGTCTGTCCAGCCAGATAGAAGCTCCAATTGAATCGTGTTCTTGAAGGTGGGCCCCAAATTCAAATTTCCAATGAGGCTCTGAGTTGAAAGCTCTGGAAGAACTGCAGAACGTCTAAGAACCTCGGGGTCCTCCAGTTGATAATACAATCCTGAGATAAAGATTATATCATGGATTGATACGGTCCTGCCTAGTAGTCGATAATTTACTTATCAGTTCATCAATACATGAATAGATTCTAGCCATTTTTATTCTTGCTCTGAGTAGAAGTAACATTGCTCGCATAATCATCAAAACCGAGTTTCTTGTCATCAGCCATCTTGCCTAATAGCTGAAAATCAGTGGCAAATATAGGAATAACTGACAGATTTTAGAATCACTCTCAAAGCAGCTGTGAATATAGATGTAAAATAATGATGTCTCATTAGAATTTGCATTGCTATTTTAAAAAAAAAAAATGGTTTCCGGACCAGCTTATTGTCTAGCTTCCTTGAGAATCTGTATGTTATCGTGGTAACAAATCTGAGTCCGTTTCTTGAAGGTCTTTCTAAAAGAAACGTTTTCAGGTTGAAATTTTTGATGATAAATGTACAACGTCTTTTAAGGAGTTTTTAATTAAACATCCTTTATAACTTAAACTATAGTTGGCACTCAAATCCATCGCCTATATTTATTTGGTGCTAAATGCACTAATGTGAATGCTTTACATAAGTATGCACCTGCCTAAATGCACCCTGCCTCGTTTCCATCACAAAACAGATTCAGAAATAGTGGTAGAGATTGCTCTCGTGATGAAAATATGTCTCTCTCACTTTTTTTTTTTTAATCTTACATTGATGGTGAAAAGTCATCCTACTTCTTGTGGTATATGCATAAGTATTGGTTGAAAATTCATCGTACTTGTAGCGTATTAGTTAGATTCCTGAACATTGCAGTGTTAGTCAATATTTTCCCAAAAGAAATAGTTAGTATTACCTTTAGTTCATTTCTGACATTTAGTTAAGATCTTTGATTTGTGTTGGACTGATACATAAGTTAGAAATCTTGAAAATCGAGAAAAAGTTTTTAAAAAAAGGATGTCTTTCCTATTCCTGAAAAGTTTCTGATGATTCAAATTTTTGTTTCTCCGAAAATCCTTTTTTAATGCCCCTTTTTTCAATCTATTGAAAGCTTTTTCCTATTTTGGTTACATCTTACTTATTCTTATTTTTCCATATAACTAAAATTTGTTTTCTTCTAGTAATCAGTATTAGTATTTCAAAAAAAGAACTGTCAGTTTTTTCCTAATTGTCACAATCTTGCTTTTAAATATGTAATATAAACCAAGAATTTGGTGTATGATATATTCATTTAAACTACGAAAAGATGTGTTTGGAATGCCATAAAAATATTCATTTTATTTAATTATTTAAGTTTTGTATTGACTTTAACCGCGCATCAAACAACTAATTGTTTTAGTGTAATTAGCTATTGTAAGGGTTGTAATGAAAGTTAAAACCATTACAAACTTATCAAATAACCAGTAATAGTCGAAAATTAATTATTGTTAATTTCTACTTTCTTGGAGAGTTGTCTTTTGAAAAATTTCATATTTTTCTAAAAGCCTCTTCTCCTATATAAAAATTCTATTTTAAAATCCCTCCCCCTAAAAAACTCAATAGAATGGACGCTAATTCCATTTATTTAAAATTAACCATAAATCATTTTTACAAGAGCTTTAAAAAGTCACTGTGAAATTCGTTTTACCTTCTTTTGATTTTAACTTTTCCAGAGCTTACGAATGTAAAATATTAAAACTATATATACACAAACAATATTATATTTCTTATATTCTTAACTGAAAGCATTCTACATATCTTCTAATGCATATTATACAACTCCATTCATGAATTTAAAATATTTTATTAAAAAGTTATTATGTAAAATCAATTCTTTTACTCGATACTCTCCCCTTAGCAGCATGTAATTGTGTAGTATTTGCTTTGTGAATGTAATGTAAAAAAACACTCGTTGTGAATTGTACTTATCCAAGTATTCTCTAAAAGTGTTGTAATAGTGTGTTACGTGTTTGAATTGTGTAATTTTTCTCTTCAAATAAAGTAATTGTGCTCAAAATTTTTTGTCTTTTTTTGTTTTACTCAAAAGAAATTAAAAAAAAAAAAAAAAAAAAAAAAATTTAAAGAAACATACCAAAAATAGAAAGAAAAAAAAACGAAATTCGAAAACACTTCTAATTGTTCTATGCAAAGTTTTGCAAAGAACAGATTTAGCCACCAAAGGTGCTAATATTTTAAAAATAATCATATAGTAATTCAATTAAATATTATAATTAAAGGAAACAATAAAATAATGAAGTGGACAAAGATATTCTTTTCAGATATTAAAATTAAAGCAAACAATTATTCAAATGACAGTTATTTTTAAAAAAATGAATATTAAAATCATTTGACCCCCAAAAATTCTAAGAAGTTCCAAACTAAAAAGATGTAGTTTGAAATTCATGAGACAAAAAAAAAAAAAAATTACTGTATTACAGCTGTCTTAAAATTCTGAATAATGTTATTCATTTTCAGTCATATCTTGATTCCTATATACATATGATTTAAGGTATTGCATAAATCGATAAGTAAATAAAATACTTAATTCTTATATTTGTTTCACTTCAATCCAATAAAAAAATCGGGGGAAATTTATTATAACATATTTTTGAAAATTAATTTCATCAGTGGTGAAAGCAGGCATCAGACATATATTACATATATTTTATTTCAATCCAATAAAAATTCAGGAGATATTTATTGACATTTTTTGCAAATTAAGCTCTTTGCTGATGAAAGCAGACACAAAAAAATATATGCAAAAACAAGATAAATTTCTGAATAGAAAAGATTTCCATACATCATCTCTTCAGTATATACTCACAAAAATCTAGGGATACCAGAAACGAGGTAAAAATTGGAAATGCTGGATTACCACAAAAAAAAAAAAAAAAAAATTAGAGAAAAAGTTCTATGTAAAGTTTTGCAAAGAACAGATTTAGGCATTCAAGATGCGCATTTTCTTATAATTATTATTAAATTACTCAAATATAAGAATTAAAGTAAACAATGAAATATCAAGAAATTGACAATTGTAAACTTTTCCTATATTAAAATTAAAGGAAACATTAAATTATTAAATTGGATATATTTAAACTAAATGTAATTAAAATTAAAGCAAACGAAAAATTATTAAATTGAAAATTATATCAGTTACAGGTAATTACAATCAAAGCAAACTATAAATTATTGAATTGAATATATTTTATCAAAATGTAAGCAAATGATAAAAAATTTAGTGATCTGGTACGCCAAAAGTGATCCAACTAAAACAATAGCCCTTTAGGTGACTAACAATAATCGCCGAACTTGACGGCAAAAAGAAAAAAAATCGGTATTTGGCTACCGGGCATATGGGATAGATGGGTAGTAATAGAATTTAACAACTACATGTATTAATAAATTTGGTTAAACTCACTCTTTGTTAGCGCCCCTCATTGTTTGGGGGCGCTGCCAGTACGGATTTTGTTAGAGATCTTCAAGACACGCGAGTGTCGACACGTTCACGTTTTTCTATTAAATTTATTTATTGATTAAATTAATTTGTAGATTAGTTACGACGATTTGTCTTTGTTGGAGAAACATCATGCACGACACACTGAACCACCAATTCGTTTTTAGACCTAAAACAAAATTTAAAAATACAGAAAGATGGTGGTCATTAATCATAATACCAGAGTAAATGGAAAGCTAGATATCAATACGTAGACCAGAGGTCTTCAACCTGGGTTCCGCGGAACCCTAAGGTTCCCTGAAACTTTGACAGGGGTTTCATTAGAGATTCCTATTTGCTTAATAAAAGTGCCAAAATTTTAGAAAAATTTTTAATTTTTAAAGGCAGTTTACTAGTAAAAATAAATGCAAATAAATATTTCATTGATACAATAAAATCTTAAATTTCGTAAAAATGATATGTTTCAAATTTTTTAATCCAGACGCGTAAGGTCACATATTAGTCTTCATTCTTTGCCTCAGATAAATAGTCGGTCACTTAGTTCCCTCTTTTCAAGGTATAAAGTAAAATTCACACGACCCTTTCAAAATTGAAATTTTGGGCAAATTGCATTTAGAAAGATAATATTGAATGCTTTCCTAATATCCATAATATTTTAATAGACGGTAACTCTAATCCAGATAAAAATGTAAAAATTAGTTCGATCTGACATTTATCAGATCTGCAAAAAAAAAAATTTCTTGAATATTTCCCTGTCCAAAAAGAAAAATTACCTTAGATCCAAAATCCTTCACAAGACTGTGACACCTCCGAACTCCTAATAAAAGGAAGAGAACAACAAATTGATATATCGACCAATACTCAATTGAAGCTGAATTTATTTTATGCATTTTTGAAGAGACATTAGAAAAGAATATCATGAAATTGTAAAGAAAGCTATGAAACACCTAATGTTATATGTTTCAACCTGTGTATGCGAAAAATCATTCTCTTTGTATGCTGCGGCGAAAACAAAACACAGAAACAGATTGGATGCTGAAGATGAATTAGGTTGCAGATTTCAACAATTATTCCAGACGCAAAAATACTTTACAATAAAAAACTATCACAGTCAAGTCGTTAAAAATTTTCTTTTTATTAATTTTCAATGATTTAAAATATTGTTGCTTTGGTTTTGTATTCGAAGAATATATTTTAGAAAACCAAAAAAAAAAAAAAAAAAAAAAGCCATTAGCTACTTTTCCATTCATTATGTTATTAAGATGTTTCTATTGAGATAAAATAAAGATACAGAAATAATTTTGTAAATCTGAGTAGGATAAAGCTTTGATATCAGATTTTTTCTTCTCTTTGATCAAGAGGTTCCTTCAAGAAAATGGTAAGCTCAAAGGGTTCCCCAAGGTTGAATACCTCTGACGTAGACTAACAAAAATTCTCAAAAAAAAATAAATAAATAAATAAATTTTCGTATGGTTAGTAAACAAATTACTTTCAAATTGTAATACAGAAATAGTTACATATAATGTATCTTAAAACCACTGCTAAACATTAAGAACAATACATTTCATTAAAAACACTGAGAAGCATTAAGAACAATACATTTCATTTCGATAAAAACAAGTGTTGACTCTTCAACATAAAGTTATCCATGAGTTAAGTAAGGATGATTGACTGATTGCTTATTAATGGCACATTTAGAAGCAACACGAGAGCTTGTGGCAACGGGCTTCTTAATTTTGATCCTTGGTCAAGGAATTAAACAAAAAATTCTCGGATACAGTTCAACAATTAAAAAGTGTATAACAACAATATACAAACAAAAAAAAATTAGGGAATTGAAATTCTTTAACTTATTTTATAAAATTAAAAGGAATTATATTTTAATGTGGAATTAAGAAAATTTTTACTGACCTTTTTCAGATTTTTTTAAATAGTTGAATACAAAGTGCCAAGCTCAATTTTTAACGTTTACTTTAGTGAAATAATAATTGGAGAAAAATATTCAGAAATGTTCCTTTAATTTTCAAGTGCGGTACTACGAACAGCGATAAAAAAAAAGCTCTTCTTTCAAGTATTTCTAAAAGTGATATGAAGTTATTAAATTATTTTTAGAATAAGGTTGCTTATGTTTTGAGAAAACTGCAGAAGGACTTTAATACGTGGATAAATGATTTTCCGATGAGCAACAGTTATATTGAGAAGTATGAAAAAATCTTACTGGAGCATAAAATGTTAATCGATAGGAAAATTTCAAAAAATTAATAATTGTACACCTTTTTAAAAGTTTTAATGGATAAAAAATTTTAATTTTTGAAAACTAAAAAGAATTGTAATTTTTACCACCGATGTTTTCAATAAAGCTGTAACTAATTATGAAATGTTATATTGAACCTTTAAAAAATTGAAACTGAATCATACTTATTACAAAAATTAAATATAATATAGTAGTGGAATATTTAGCAATTCTAATTATGACTCAAATAAAAAGAATGATGTATTAAATAAATAAAAACTAAATACATTTAATGTAAAATTTAGTAACTGAAAGTAACAATATTTAAAACGATGAAAGTGCTATTATAGAATGTAAGATCTATAGAGAGAACCAATAATTTATAGAATACAGTGAATTTTAAGAGATAAATATAAGGCTTTTATATGTACGAAAATCAAATATAACTGTATAGCAAGCGCAATTTTTTTCAAAAAAATTTAAAACCAAGTGAAAAACAACATATACGTTCTTTGCATGATGAATTGGAAAATATTTTTATCCAGTTAATAACCATAAAATATATTTAATGAGAATATAAAATTGTATGTTTTAACTGACATTAGATTGGCGATTACGAGCCACTCTCCGCCAATCAGTTAAACTGGTTGAGAACGAAGTCACAAGTATTTGTTTGAAACGATGATACCAAACTCCCTGTTCCGATTTGTTTCAATTGAATCGACTGCTGAACTTTGTTTATCGTCTGATTTTATGCTTTCGTTGAAATAACCAGTTTGTTTTTAGGTATTGAAGATGCATTTATCACACAACAACAATTATTTTGAATTTATGATTTAGTTTAGAAATGAAACACACCACACACACAAACGCCCGGCATTAAAATAGATTTCTAATCATTTTCGCAAAGATCCATGTCCAACACAGAAGCAAATTGACATTTCCGAAAATTTAAAATAGCTTTTTTTTTAATGAATGTCGACTTTTACTTAACATTTCGACAAATTTTCATTGAAGGACAGAACGATTTAGCTGATAACATTGCAAATCCAAATACATGAATTTAGATACAATGGGGCAAAGTTTGCAGTTCACAAACAAATTTTTTTGTTTGAATTTCATTAACTTCGCATTGAGAAGCAACGAGCAGGATATTGGCGGACGGAACTCGTAATTTTGGGCCTCGGTAAGTGACGAGGACCGTACCTGAACTGGCACCTCCCTCTCAAAACTTCCAAACCACGCCACGGGAGAACTTGGGACCTTAACCAGATTTAATATGCATCAGCCCCAGCGGGTCTTTAATAGCATCAGGGCTCGAGCCCCCGACCATAGTGGTCATGGTCATGAACCACCGGCCACGAGTTCATGACCACTACGCTAGCGACGCCTTAAACGTAAGGCCAAGGAACGTAGAAAAATGTAAGTATTGGTTGACAAAGAGCGAGGGAGTGGTCGAAATCAAGAAAAAGATCGTTGAGGCACCCTTCATTTACCAAAAACAGTACATGCCATGGAAGAAAAGGAAGATGATTTGTGAACATTGAGGTTATAAATTCCATAGATATTAACAAAAATTAAATTTCTAAAGATTTTGTTTTGTTTTTACTAACGTCGCACTAGAAGAAACACGAGGGCTATTGGCGACAGACCTCGTAATTTTGAACCTCGGTCAAGTGACAAGGACGACACCTGAGCTGGCACCCACCTCTCCTAACTTCCACATCACGCCAACGGAAAACTTTGGACCCCCGACAGATTCAACGTGCATCAGCCCCGGCGGGCCTTTAGCGGCCAAGGATCGAACTCGCGACTGAACGAAAACCGCCGGCCACGAATCCGAAACCATGACCACTAGGCTACCGTGGCCACTAAACTTCTAGAAAATGTAGGTAGATATGTTTCCATTGTACCTTATATGTAACCTATCAACAGTTCCCATTATTGTAGAGAATTATTTAAAGTACAGGGCTATTTAGAATGATTCATCCGATATCAATGATAAGCAATACATTTAAGGGAAAATTTGGAATTTTTTTTTTTGGAAGTATTTAATATAATTTCCTTAAGTTACTTGTATGATGTTAATTCGATAAGTAAATTACTTCTAAACACATTGTAAAGTGTCAATGGTAATTGATTACACAACAACAGAAATCCATTGTATAAGTTCAAATAAATTTGTGGTCCATACAATTTATCATTTACAAACCGCCAAAGAAAGAAATCGTATGAGGTCATATCAGGTATCCTAGGTGGCCAGCTGTGCACATCAAGTCAACTGGTCCAGTGCGATTGATCTAACTGCGAGGTAGCTTCCAGAAAGCTTCCAAAACAGCTTTCGAGATATAGCTTCCAAAAGAACACATGAGGACCATTTATTGTGTGTGCGTTCACAGTATATATAAAACAGCCAAATTTTCCCTTTGTTATTCATGTATTATTTACCATTCTGTATCGTATGTTTTTGAAAATATAGAATTTTGAAATCGCATGATTCATTTTGAATACCCCTGTGTTTAATGTCATGTTATATCGATTAAAAAGATCAAGTCCTTACAATATGAGTCGTTGCCAAAAATCAATTTTCCTTTGGATGACGTCAACTAGACATTTTATTGCAAGAGTTAAAACAACAACAACATAACCTCCTGATTAAACCACTTGTAGTTTCTGTCTATTTTGAATTTTAGAATTGTTACTAATTAGCTTCTCTCTCTAACGCAACAAATGCTGGTATTTGAATTAAATTAGGTGTATTCGAAACAGTAAAGAATAAGAAAAGATGTTCGGATTTTCTTTCGATTATAGCAAGTATTCCTAGATGTTTTTAAAAAAATCTCAAAATCACGTTACGAATCACTGATTTGGACATAAAGTCCTTTTGAAAGAGCTTGAGAAAACCATCCTTATTTTTCTATCCCTTTGAGGATGAATTGCATTACTTTTAGTTCAAACAATTGTCTAGACTGAGAAGGCTATTAGTAATTCTATAGGACTAAAATTACATTCACGCATTCATAAAGCCTGGTAGAAGGAACTCTTAGCTTCTAAGAAATTTAGGCAATAGATGTTTTCTTGAATCCGACAAAGTATCGAATTGTAAGAAATTTGAAGCGCAAAATTGCGTCATTTTTGCTATCTTAAATGCAATGTTTACTAAGCAATTACCAAAGTATTTTAAAATCACGAAGTTAATCTAAATTAACAAAGATCTTTCAATGAAAACAATGTTATTAAAATCATATACCACAAGGTTGGTTCAAAAAGTATCTGCTTTTGGCGAAAGATGGTGTAGCTAAGTCAATTTGGTGTGCTGCCATCTCTTAAATGGCTCCAAAAATGCGACACTGATTCGTAGGTTAGTTTTGATTTGGCAGTAATTTACTGCCAGGTAAAAATTTCATTGCTGCCACATCGGACATAAATTTTCATTTTTCGTCGCGTCGTCACCGTCAATGAGACCTGGATTCGTGATTATCCAAGGGAAACCAAGTACCAATCAAAACACAGAATTGTTTTGGGTGAACTTGCACCAAAGAGGGCGAAGACAACATTATCGGCAATAAAAGTTATGATGATGATTTTTTGGGAAGCGGTGGGTGTTACATTCATAGACTTTTTCGAAAAAGGAAATGATCACTGGAAAATACATTACCTTACTGCCATTTCCAATTCCTCATACAGGTATTTTTTGAACTGCCTTCGTATAATTGTTACAAAAAAAAAAACCCGAGAGACACGCTCTAATATCTTTCACATTTCTCATCACTGTCAGATTGAAGAGCTATTGCAGTAACCTCTCTTTAATACGGCATTCGATAATTCGGCACATTCTATAAGCCGGCACTGGTCGAACCGTTAGCTATCTGCTTTGTTTCGTAGGGATTCGGGAGTTTGTTAACCTTGACCACCAGGTCACTAAACAGCGCTACTCACATTTTCGCCCACTGTTCATCAAGAATGTCATTTTTTTTTTATTTCAATGCAGTATTTCTTGTTTTTTAGTGGGATGAGTGAGAGTTCGTTTTGGCGTGAGAACAAAATGTCGCCATGCTGCGCCAAACCAGGATAAACACTAAAGAGTTATAGGATAAACGTGGTAAAACGACGCAAATGGCGCGGTAGATGCAAGAAAAATGGAGGGAGAAAATGACAAGGAGAGTCGAAAGTAAAGGATCGCTAAAGTATTCCGTCGGTCTGTCATCCGTGTTTACCGCAGACAACAAGATCCTTGGGAAAGGATGCTTCGGGCAAGTGATGTCCGTACTCGAAGAAATTAAACCCTTAAGGATTCGTACAAATTTAAATATGTTAATAAATCAACGAAAAAAAATTAGGACAACATGAGAACCAGGATTCTAATAAAATGCGCTATATTTTCACTTGCTTTTGTAATTTTATATTTCAAATTTGATGTTGAGTTCCATCGCCGTTTTCCCTTCACTAATTTGGGGTACTCTTTTACTCCAAATTGTTTAAAATGAAACGTGACTTATGTTGATTAGATAGAAATTAAGTAGCGTAGTGAATAGGTTGGATAAATTATATTTATAAGTAGTGCATCCAAGATTAATAAGGCGTTGCAAGATTGGAAATTAGCGGGTGGTAGAACTTGTTAAAGTGAAAGTGAAACGTCGGATCTCAATGCTCATAATCTAAGAGTGAGTGAGTGAATTAGGGTTTATGGAGCGAGGGAGCCAAATCTGGTTATGGTGCTACAGACATTTGTTGAAAATAGGCATCTGAAAAGCAATGCAATTGAATGGTAATTGCATTTGGACGCAAAGAGTTTTGAAAATAATATCGAGGAATATTTATTTCCTTTAAATATTGGATCTCATCACACCAATTATTCCAAGAAATTTCCAATTGTTTGGGCAATTGGTCATCCCAATCCAAACCTACATTTCACCCAACTCCTAAGACTTTATAAGCTACCAACCTCATGTTCAGTGACTCTTTAAATTAATCTACTGCAAAATTTAATTTCTTCAATTGTTGACTTAGTTCGGGAAAGTTAGTTCTCCATTTTCGAAGGTCCAAGCTGGCATTCTTAAAATCAGTAAAAGTTTCTTCATATGCTGTTAAAGCTTGTTGGACGTTGACCTGTAAGCATAGTAAATCATCCACGTACAATGACTGGTTTAGGAGCTTAAAGAAGATGTATCCACGTATTTTTCCAGATGTTTCTTTATCATAACCGCACGAAGGAATGGACTCGATTTTACTTCAAACAAAACTCTACACATGCAAAAGATATCAAACTTTTTGTTTTCTAAGTCAATTCCTGGATTTTCATCCCAGAAAAATCTTGTAAAGTCCCTTTCACTTTCATCTATTTCAATCATCAAAAAGGCAATTCTTATATCGGTTACAAATGCAATTGGGTTTGTACGAAATTTGATCAAAAGGAAAATATTTGGTATAAAATATATCCGGTGAGTAAACAATCATTTAATGATAACTGTCCCGTCAAATACGATTCATTTACTTGTAGCCTTATCAGCATATAGAACGTTGTTGCGTCATGATCAAACTCCATGAGAGGTAAGTTTCTCTGTTGGAGAGTGGCAACAGATGGAAGAGAGGGAAAAGCTGTAACGGTTGTGTTTTGGAAATGATGATGGCGAAAAAGAGTGTTTAATGTCTGGGCTGTGCTATTTTGATTTAAATATATGTTTTTGATGTTTCTTACAATGTTGTCATCTATAAACAAAACTGCCTACATTCATTTTCACAGTCAATCCTAATAGGAACTACATTCCTGGCGCCCCCGGGTGGGCTGGTTTTGTTTTGGAGTTTGATAACGGTAAGAAAATTGAATTTCCATTTTGAAGTTATTGATATAATTTGATATTGAACATAGACATTTATCATTGAATGTATGAACTAAGATAGTAAATATGGAAATTATTGAACGAAATAAAACAGCACAGCGTACTTCATTTTCGAAATCATACACTAAGTTAGAGAGTGTGTTGATTAATGAAAATCCTGACGCAGAAGAAATTGAAACGTGTTTACATTTGTTTAAGCAAAAAACGGACTCATTAGAGTTGACACATAATAATTATTTAGATGCTTTAACAGATGAAACAGAATTCGAAACTGAATTTAATATTGTCGAAGAATATAGAGAAAAGGCTTTGAGAATCGAACTAAAGTCTAAACGAGTATTAGAGAATATTAGAAGCAAACAAAACAATAAAGAAAGTAGCAATTCTAACAATAATTCTCATTTGACTGTGTGCGAAAATCCGTATAAAACGATTTCCCCGCGACTTCCTGAAGTTGAATTGTATAAATTTGGTGGTGAATTACGAAATTGGTTAACCTTCTGGAATCAGTTTAAAAACATACACGAATATAAAAATTTAACTGATTGTGATAAATTTCATTACTTACTTCAGTCGACAAAAATTAAGTCAGAAGCTAGAGAGCTTATCTTTTCCTATTACGAATGAAAACTACCCTTTGGCGATTGAAAGCTTAACTGAAAGATATGGACGAAAAGAACTATTAATTGATTTTTATGTACGAGAATTGTTAAAACTTGTTTTAAGTAACGCTACTAAAAAGAAACAAGATTCTTTAAGCAGTTTGTATAATAAACTTTCTACTCAACTTCGAGCTCTAAGTAGTTTAGGTGTAACTACAGATCAGTGCGGCGTAATATTATATCCTTTAGTAGAAAGTTCATTACCGACCCATATATTGCGATTCTTTGAAAGACAAAGAAAAAATATTGACTCCGAACAGAGTATATCAACACTGGATGCTATAGTTTCGTTTCTGAATAGCGAAGTGCAATCAGAAGAAAAAATAAAATTAAGTAGATCTGAAATACTTCCCTATGAACGCGAATGCAAGCACTTGGCAGAGAGCCAAAGTACGCTCCCCTCTGCTGCTGAATTATTCATTCAAGAATCAAAAGATACATGTGCGTTTTGTTTCAAGGCTCATGCAAATCGCTTTTGTAAAAGATCTTTTTTCATCACACTAGAGGAAAAGATCGCAATAATAAAAAAGAACGGATTGTGCCGTGTCTGCTTGGCTAAGGGTCATCTTGCTTCTAGATGTCGATCTCAAATAGCGTGTCATTTGTGTTCTAAAAGACATTTAAAGTTCATGTGCCCAAACATTGTATGTAATAAATCTTATTCACCCAAACAAGAGGTGAAAAAACAGTTGATTCTTTACATTCTCGGGCAACGAATGAAGTTATATTACAAACTCTTGTTGTGAATATACATGGCATCAAGAAAGAGCGTAAAGCGAGAGCTATTATCGATACGGGATCGCAAAAATCATATATATTGAAATCTACTGCTGAAGATTTGGGTTTTAATTTGCAGAGGGAAGAGGAATTTCGCCATTCCTTATTTGGCGGAACGAAAACAAGGATGTATAAACACAAGTGTTATAAAATTTACTTGAGTAGTCTTGATGGTAACTATATTTGTAAATTAGATGCTTTAGATCATGATGTCATTTGTAATGATATTTCTAGTGTAAAAAATGGTTCTTGGATACATGAATTGAAAACTAAAAATATATTATTAACCGATATTCAAGAAAACACAGGGCCCATTGAGGTACTTTTGGGTGCAGACGTTGCCGGTAAGTTAATTACTGGTCGACGAGAAGAGTTAAAGACAGGCTTATTAGCATTAGAAACCAAGTTAGGTTGGACTTTGATGGGTAAAGTACCCCGATATACTGACGAAAAAGATGCAAGTATGAATATCGTAACCATGTTATCTCAAGCAGATATTCCTGTTTCTTCACTGTGGGATCTGGAACTACTTGGTATACGGGATCCTATTGAGCAAAATTCAAGAGAGGAAACTGAAAAGGCTGTCATGTTTCACTTTCAAGAAACAATTCGGCAAAAGAGAGATGGGAGATACGAGATCCATATGCCTTGGAAAGTGGATCGTGCGTTTCTAACAGACAATTATGAGTTGTGCTTGAAAAGACTTGAATCTACTACCAGGAAGTTGGAAAAAATTGGTTTTAGAGAAAAGTATCATGAAGTCTAGAGAATGGTTAAAAGAAGGAGTTATTGAGGAAGTTCCTGGAACTGAGTTACTTGTTGGTACTCATTACCTTCCACACCGACCCGTCATCAAAGAAACATCCACAACCAAGATAAGACCGGTGTTTGATGCCTCTGCTAAGATCCACAACCATCCATCATTAAACAACTGTTTGGAGACTGGAAATAATTTAATTGAAACAATTCCTTCCATTTTGGCGAGATTTAGACTGAAACCAATTGGTGTAATTTCAGATATCAGAAAGGCTTTTTTACAAATATCCTTACATGAGAAAGATCGAGACTTCGTACGATTTCTTTGGTATGACAATGAGGGCAATATGCGAATTTTCCGGCATGCTCGAGTTGTTTTTGGTATCACCAGCAGTCCTTTTCTGTTAATGGCAGTTATTAATCATCATTTATCAAAAGAATCAATTAAAGAACGTTACTCTGAAGAATTTCTTAAAAAATTAATAGATAGTTTTTATGTCGATAATTGCGTAACTAGTGTACAAAATAATGCCGAACTAGAAACATTCATCGAATCTGCAACTAATGTTATGAAAGAAGGAATGTTTGATCTCAGAGGCTGGGAAAGTTCTGCCGTTCCTGCATCTTCACAAAATGCAACGTCACCAGTATTAGGATTGATTTGGGACAGAAATTCAGATACCTTAGAAATAGGCTCAGAATCTTTGAAATTTGATGAAAAAGAAAAGATAACTAAAAGGAAAATACTTTCATTGGTTAGTCAAATATTTGATCCCATAGGTTTCTTGGCACCTGTTATGATTCAGCCTAAGGTTTTGCAGCAATCCACTTGGGAAACCAAAGAATCATGGGATGATGAAGTGAACGATGAAATAAAGAAGAAATTTTTAAAATGGAGGAAGCAATTGAAATACTTCAAAAATATAAAAATTCCAAGATGGTTAGGTGTGATGGAGGAATCCAACTTAAGTATCCATACTTTTGTCGATGCCAGTAAGACAGCTTATGCGGCATGCATTTTCTTAAGAAGTGAATCCAGTAGGGGCTCAGTGACTGTCCAATTACTTCAAGCCAGATCACGAATAGCTCCAATGAAGACCATTACAATTCCATGTCTCGAATTAATGGCCGCTGTCATTGGTGCTAGGCTATGAAGCAAGCCCTGAAACTTCCATACATCAAGACTTACTTTTGGACCAATTCTTCCACAGTTCTTACGTGGATAACTCGTCGAGAACTGTGGTCGGTATTCGTTGCAAACAGAATAAGTGAGATAAGAAAATTGACAACTTCGGAAGATTGGCTCCATATTTCAACTGACCAGAATCCAGCAGACATTTTATCAAGAGGTTGTGGACCTAAACAACTTCAAAAATGCAAGTGGTGGCAAGGACCAGCCTGGTTACAGAATCCGAAAGAACAGTGGCCAAAGTCAGCTGTAAATATTGACGAAAAAGAAGTAAAAATAGAGAAACGAAAGTCAGTCATCTCCGCTAATAACACAGAGCTAGAGTCAATTTCATTACAGTTAGCCAGAAGAATTTCTAGATTTTCAAAGATGATTAGGGTTATGGCTTGGGTACTGCGTTTTCAACCAAAGACTTAAGAAAATATACGGAACTTACAAATGAGGAACTGTTAAATGCACAAAAGATTATTTTTCGTGTAGTACAAAAAGAATGTTACTCTAATGAAGAAACACGAAAAAATTTGAGAGGTCTTCTCGTATTTGAAGATGAAGAAGGAATTTTACGATTGAAATCTAGATTGATAAATAAAGAAGAATCGAAATATTTTATTTCTCCAATAATTCTACCATCGAAACATCTGGCAGTAAGAAGATTTATAGCTCAAGAACATGTTTCTAACAAACATGCTGGGACATTAACTCTTCTGACTATTTTGCGTGAAAGATTTTGGATAGTGAAAGGGAAAAGGACTATCCGGAGTGTTATCAAAGAATGCTTAACATGTAAAAGGCAAAGAGTGAAACATCTTGAAGTACCTTTTCCTCCTCTTCCAAAAGATCGAACAGAGTTAGCAGCAGTTTTTCAAGTATCGGGAGTAGACTTAGCTGGACCTCTGTTGACTAAATCTAAACAAAAGGTGTGGATAGTACTTTTTACTTGTGCCGTATTTAGAGCTGTCCATCTAGAACTAATACCTTCCCTTAGTACAAATGACTTCATCCAAGCTATGCGTAGGTTTATTGCCAGAAGAGGACGAATTTCTGTGATGTACTCAGACAATGATACTAATTTTACAGGACTAAACAAAGCTTTGAAACAATTAGATTGGACTACAATTGAAAGTGAATTTAGAGTCAAGGATATTCGATGGAAGTTTAACCCACCCTCCTCTCCATGGTGGGGAGGTTTCTGGGAACGCTTGATTGGAATTTTGAAAGATCTTTAAAGAAAAAATCTTGGGCGCTCCTGTTTGTCTCTCGAGGAATTGCAGACCCTCGTCTGTGAGTGCGAATCTGTCATGAATAGCAGACCACTAACTTACATATCTGAGGAACAAGAGCTGAAAACTTTGACCCCATCTATGTTTCTTCAGGATATTCCATTGAATAATGTTTCCGATTTGGATCAAATTGAAAGGACTAAAATTGTTTTGAGATGGAGATATATTCAGAAGGATCGTGAAAATCTAAAACAAAGGTTTAAAAGGGAGTACCTGGTTTTCCTTCGTTCATCAGTTACCAAAAGAGAAGATAAGATAAATGTAGGTGACATAGTTTTAATTGGTACAGATGATAAAAAAAAAGGCTGCATTCGCTGCTAGGAAGAGTACTGGAGTTTTTTCCAGGAAAAGATGGAATCATCAGACTTGTTAAACTGCGAACTGAAAAGGGAAACGTACTAAGACCAATACAACGACTGTACCCTTTGGAATTGAAACCTAACTACGAACAAGTCGTATCGGAAAACCGGAAGGGTCCGGAAGTGGTAACTGAATATACCGAGCTCAATACTGACTCTAATAAAACTGTTCCCGTGACTAGTTCAGGACGAGAAATAAAACCAGTTAAAAGACTGGATTTATAAACTTCTAAACAAACTTTTGAACTTTCTATATTTGAATTCTAAAATATTGATTTAAATTTGCATTCCAATATTTTGAAATATTTGTGTTGCTATTTGTACTTTTTTATCTCAAATTGTATGCATATATTATCTTTATGTTTATTGTTTTGAGTTTGTATCCCCAAACTCAAGGTGGGGAGAATGTTGCGTCATGATCAAACTCCATGAGAGGTAAGTTTCTCTGTTGGAGAGTGGCAACAGATGGAAGAGAGGGAAAAGCTGTAACGGTTGTGTTATGGATATGATGATGGCGAAAAAGAGTGTTTAATGTCTGTGCTGTGCTGTTTTGATTTAAATATATGTTTTTGATGTTTCTTACAATGTTGTCATCTATAAACAAAACTGCTTACATTCATTTTCACAGTAAATCCTAATAGGAACTACAACGTATTACTGTTCTATATGGTAGGCAAAATGTATTTTGCTTCCGATTTTCTTCATCAACTGGAACACGTTCTATAATATTTTCGGAAAGATTAGAACTAATCTGTATTCATCAAATAAGAAATGATCACTTCGAAAAATGATCTCAATTTCATAAATCTTTTCTTAGCAACTTGCTCATTATTTTCTAATTGTTGTATACTTAAAACGCCAGGGTTCAATTATTACGTCGTTATATGCCAAAAACTATAGAAACTTTATTTACAGACACTTTAACTATTAAATGAAAACAAGACAAAAACATGGCGTCACTCGCTCGTGAACATCAGAATGCTGAGTGATCCAATTACTTCGCGCGCTATTACTGCAGCGCCACCTGTTGCCACTAAGTAAAATACAAATATCTTACACTTATAATTTGGGAGGCTTACACAGTGGATTCACAACACTAATAATGCTTTCATATTTGGTTGCCAAAGAAATTTAACTTTATACTGCTTATTTTAGTACGCCCAGCTTCAAATTCAGACATTATGTCTTCATCAATAATTTCGTCACTGGAAACATCCGCATCAATTCCCAAATTCTCTAAATTTGCTAAGCTGTTTTGAAATGTTGGATTCTTTTGTAATAACACTCATGGTGAAAAGTTCCTCGCAGTTTGTGTTCCTCCCCTGTAAGGACCACCCAAACAACGTTTCGACTGCAACTAAATGTTTATTTAGTCGACCAGCAACTACCTTATAATAATAGTTGGCACCAATAAAAATTGATATTTCTATATATTATGAAATTCGTAACACACAATCGGCTAGTTGAATATTTAATTATCAGAATTATTTAATCAATGTTTTTATCAATTTTTTTTTTATCAATGGCAAATGTATGGCCGAATATGTTCTGCCTCAACCGCTTCTATTTCGATATATAAACCTGGATCATCTCTATTTTATTAAAACGTTATGTATTTCATTTGGTGTGTGTGTGTCATCAAATTTTCGATCGTTAATTTAACCAAATTCCCATCAAGCTAGAGCTCTGAAATTTTGGGAACTGTTCTTACTTACCTAACAATGCAATATTTAGATATTTGCGACCAGTTTTAACTAATATTTCAATAATTTTTTTAATAAACTTTGCCACCATATGAAAACATTGGTTTTTATCTCGAATTATTTTAATCTAATTTTGACTACATTATGTGTTTTCATTTCAATTTTCTTGGCATTAAATGTGCAAATGATATAACATTCTTTTCTAACAACAGGAAAATTAAATTTATCAGAAATAAATCCAAAATTGACAAAGTTCTATTGTTAATTTATCAGAAATAAATTATAAATAAATCCAAAGAGAACATAAATCCTTTTTTAAGCATTCAGCTATCCGGTGATTAGGTTTTAGACACCTAACACATACCATTCCCCCTTTTTTTTAATATTTCTTTTTTCACAGTAGCGATAATCGTATTACAAGATTCTGATTCATGATTTCTATTGCAAAATAAACATTTCCCATTTCCTGGGGTCACTGATCTTGTACAGACAATGAAAACGAGCTCCTTTTTTCGGAGGCGGCTTACTATTATGTCTAACGAAATAGTAGTTTTTATTTTTTAATCTTTCTTATGGGAAAAGGAGTTTTAGTTTAATTTTTATTACCGTCGCACTAGAAGCAATACGAGGACTATTAGCGACGGACCTCGCAATTTTGAACCTCGGTCAAGTGACGAGGACGACACCTGAGCTAGCACCCCCCCTCTCCTAACTACCACACCACGTCAACGGGAGAACTTTAGGCTCCGAACAGATTTAACGTGCATCAGCCTCGGCTACACGGCGGGTCTTTAGCGGCCAAGGATCGAACCTGCAACTGAACGAAAACCGCCGGTTATGAATCCGAAGCCATGACCACTAGGCTACTACGATCACTGATTCATGATTGGGGAAAAAACTGATGATTCGATGCTTTATGACTGTTGATTTGAAATGATCTTTCTCGGCTTCTAATTTCCGTATTAAGAAATTGTAAAAGAGCATTTAAATCAAATTCCTTGTCATTTTGAATGCGATTGATTTGCAAAACAAATTCTGAAGGAATTAATTTCAATAAAATAGGCGCCAATAAATTTGAAATATGATTCCCTTTTTATTCCCAAGCTTTCGAGATTTCGTATCTGTGTTTCTGCATGGTCATGCGAATTTCGCAAATTCATAATATCATTAGGGTTTTTAATGGTGTTAAATTTAATAAATCACTCAAATAAGCATTAATCAATATTATTTTGTTTCCGAATCTATCCTTCAAAAATCAAGTTTTAGTTTTTATTAATGTCACACTAGAAGCAACACCAGGGCTATTGGGACGAACCTCGCAATTTTGAACCTCGGTCAAGTAACGAGGACGACACCTGAGCTGGCACCCCCGTCTCCCAACTTTCACACCACGCCAACGGGCCCCGAGAGATTTAACATTCATCAGCCCATTTTAGTCTCGTCCTCCCGTTGGCGGGGTGTGGATGTTAGGAGAGGGGGGTGCCAGCTCAGGTGTCGTCCTCGTCACTTGGCCGTGGTTCAAAATTACAAGGTCCGTCGCCAATAGCCCTCTCTTTTCCCGGGCTCCGGGGAGACTTTTGATTTGAGTTTTGAGGAGTCTGCCCCCCCTCCGAAGGTTTCCACTGAAGAGATTTCTTTGGTTTTTAAAAATCTTAGTGGTGGGAAGGCTCCCGGCCTTGATTTCTTGGACTATGGAATTTGGAAGCATATTTTTTCTAAATTCCCTAATCTTTTAACGAAATTTATAAATTTATGTGTGCAATTTTCCTATTTTCCAAATATTTTAAAAGACGCTAAACTGAAACTCCTCCTTAAATCTGGTAAGGACCCGTCATCCGTTAAATCGTACAGACCGATCTGTTTGTTACCAACCTTGGGGAAAATTGTTGAGCGGGTTTTTGTCAATAGATTAAATTTCTGGATTCATCGAAACAATATTCTTCATCCACTCCAATTTGGTTTCAAAGAAAATTCTGGCTGTGATGACGCCATTTTCCACTTGATTTCGTATATCAAATGCAAAAGATCTACCGAACACGTTGCTGTTACTTTTATTGATATTCAGGGTGCGTTTGACAACTTAGATTGGTCTGTTCTTTTTAAAACCTTAAGGAATCTTCATTTCCCAAACTGTTTTCAAAAGTTTATATACTCTTATTTAATAAATAGACATATTATTTTTTCTAATAATAATTTTACAATAAAGCATCTAATTACCAAAGGCTGTCCTCAGGGTTCGGTACTTGCACCCGCTCTGTGGAACTTGTATTTTAATTCTATTTTGAATATAAATTGCGAAAACTTTTTAGTTCAAGCTTTCGCGGATGACCTGGCGGTTATTTCCACAGGAAATTCGAGAAGAGACCTAGAGTATAATTCTAATATTTTAATCGATCTTATTGCTGAACATCTGGAACGGCTAAGGCTGGAAATCTCCATTGAGAAAACCGCCTCGGTTGTGTTTAGAAGCCCGTCAATCCACAACAAGGGAGTTCGTGGTGGTAGCGTCTTTAGTCGAGACCCAATTTTTAAACTGAAGAATTCCTTCATAAAAATTTGTAAATTTTATAAATATTTAGGAATTCTAATTGACTGCCGGCTCTCCTGGAGTCCCCACATTAATTATCTTAAAGAAAAAATTTATAATCTCTCACTAAATTTTAATAGAGTATCCTTCAATGATTTTAATTTCAAAAATTATAAACTGTGGTACTTATGCGTTATAGAACCTATTATTGTCTATGGTGCGGGGGTATGGGGTGGTGACCTAAACTCCTCGCAAATTACTAAGCTAAACTCTATTCAGAGAATTTACCTTTTAAAAATTACCAAGGCCTATAGGACATCTCCCACTTCTGCTTTGCAGGTGATTGCTGGCGTTCCCCCTATTCATCTGACCATAAAATTTCATTTTCTTAAGTATCAAATTTGGAGGCGGCATAATCCAAACTTTTTTCACCTAATTAATAATATTCCATTTGATTCAAATACCTCATTGAGAACTGTTCGTCCTGAAAAACGAATTCTTTTTCTTAACAAATTTTCGGGACCCTCCGAGTGGGAGATTTACACCGACGGATCAAGGATCGGGTCCGAAACTGGATTCGCCGTGTGTGTCTTCCACCGGGGTGTCCTAAACAGAGTCTACATGTTCAAACTGAATTTTTATAATTCAGTTTTTCAGGCCGAGCTTTCAGCAATTGGATTTGCCGTTTTGTGGGCCGTCTCTCATAACTTTAAAGTTTCTGTTTACTCCGACAGTTTATCCTCTATATTGCTACTGCAGAGTACTAGAAATAAATCGGCTTTTATCAATACCATTAGAGAAAAATTAACAACTTATTCTGATTTTTACAACTTACACTGGGTTCGGGCCCACGTCGGAGATTATTGTAACGAAATTGCCGATTTCTTTGCAAAGCTCGCTATCACTTATGGCGAGAAAATGATTGTCCCTGCCCCTCAGTCTCATATAGTTATGACCTTAAAAAATAAGCTTCTTTCTGACTGGGAGGTCTGGTGGTCAACTTGTAATACTGGTACTCGGGTTCAGTCCTATATTCCTAGACCAAATTTGAGTTTTTATACAAATTCTAGTTTTATTACCCGCTTCTTAACCGGTCATGGTCCCTTCATTTCTTATTTAAATCGTTTTAATTTAAAAAGTACAAATTTATGTCTCTGTGGCTCTGTTGGAGATGCTGACCACTACGTTTTCTCTTGCCCTTTTACCAGAGATTTTCATTTAAAATGTCCTGTTATTGAAGCGAAACCTATTTGGCTGAGGTCCGTGTGTGAAAATCCCTACTTACATTCTAAGCTTAAATCCTGTATACTTACGGCTCGTAAAATTACCCAACAAATTTATTAATTTTTTCAAACTTTTATTATATTTCTCAATATTTTTATCATCCCTTACCATGTAGCTATAATTGTATGTCTTGTATATGTGTTCTCACCTTTGCCTAAAACTTAATTTTTGTTTACGAGTTTGTGAACGTTTTTGTATTGTGCTATTTAACCTGTTGTGTATCTTATTTCTGTGAGAAAATTTCAACTGTTTCTTGTGTTTCTGTCATGTATATTTTTTGTTGTGCAAATACCTTGTACATTTTGCTTAACCTTTATTTCAAAATTATGTAAATCTTATATTATTTTGTCAATAAATGCTGAGTGCGGGGGTGATTGTTTCCCGGGGGTCTGGTCTGCAGCTCTAAACCCTTTGGGTGAGCTCGGTCCCCTTGGGTACTCTGCCAATAGCCCTCGTGTTGCTTCTAGTGCGACGTTAATAAAAACTAAACTCATTTTAGTCTCCTCTTACGACACGCATTTCTATATTTTCATACATGGTCACCACACGGATGGCTTGATGTCTTCTAGCGAAACTGCTGGATAAGAATGTACTGAGGATTCATTGCCGATCGTGCAACCGATTCCGCTCGTTCATTGCCTAAAATACTTACATGACAACACATCCAAAAATATTTAACATTATAACCCTTGCTGTAATGACTATCAGAGTCCAACGTAATCCAAGAAACAATCAAAGAAATCCTAGAAGAGGGTTTGAGAACCGAATCCGCAGTTCCAGTTAGTCTATTCACTTGAACCGGATGAGTTGGTAAGAGTTGAATTGGTTTGCTATTCTAAAAATTTGTTCAAACGCGTTTAGTGAGTGAGTGGAAAGTTTTTGGCACAAGAGCCAGATGTGGCTATGCTGCACCAATACAAAGGGTAACTGATCTAAACCTTGGAATAAGAGGAAAGAAAATTAAACTGATTTACAAGAAGGAGGGATGAAAATAGAGATGAGTATTTAGGGTATCCAGAGGGCATGTGATGTATGTAAAGCCCATAGGGAAAAAAAAGATCACTATAGTGACTCAGGGTCATGATACCTGTCCCTACTAAAGAAGGAAAGTCCCCGAAGGGCAAAGGCGTTTAGGGAGCGAGTGGAAATAGAGGTTTTATGATGCAATAACCAAATCTGGTTACGTAGCACCAAACACATACAACAACTTTTAAAGTACAGTGAAAGAATGATAAGTAAAGAACTTTAATATTCAAGAATAGTACATTCTAGAATAGAATAAATATTGAATAGTATTATAGAACTCTCTTCATTAGTGTCCAAGATTATTAATGGTAAATTAAGAGAATAACCAGAGGACATTACAGACTGCTGAATCACTTGCATATGAAAAAGACAATTGTTTATTTTATTTCCAGTACAGGTCTTCTCACAGGGGAGGGTAACTTCCAAATAATATAAAGTAAAATTCAAGAATAAATTTAACCATGTGATCTATAAAAGAAACTATTTAGTCCACAATGCTATCCAGACTTCCTCGATAAAGTACTTGTTTCATTAACAAAGTATTTTAAGAGTAAATTCTTTGATGTGACAATTAAAATTCAGAATTGTTCATTTAGTTTCAATGTTACTTTATAAATGGTTACATCAAATCAAAAGTAAAATAGAGCCCTTATGTCTAAGAAGCAAAGCAAGTTACAATGGCTAAATTATAAATAGCCAATTTACTCTTTAGTCCTTATGCTACAAATATGTTATTCGAAATAATTATCAGATTTCAGAATTCCATGTTTTCAAAAATAAATGACACAGAATGATAAACAATGATGAGCACCAAAAGAAAAAGATATAAGTTTTATATTGTGATCAAATATATGACCATCTTGTGTTCTTCCTAAATGTATAACACAAAAGGTGTTTTATAAGCTTTCATGCATCTACTCATATCAATTACAATGGACCAGATTACTTTATGTTTAGCAGCTATTCACTTAAGTCACCTGATATGGTCCATGATATTTCTTCCTTTGGGAGTTTATTATAGATAAAATGTATATGCCACCATTACCCACAAATTAAACAACAGATTTCTGCTGCTGTACAATCAATTACCACCAATACTTTATAACGTAACTTGCATAATGAATTGACATTATACGAATAACTAAAGGAAGTTATATCAAACACTTGTAAAAACTATTTTTATATTTTATTTTTGCATTCATGTATTGCTTATTGTGTGTCTGTTATTTATGAAAATATAGCACTTTGAAGTAATTATATTCTGCAAATTTGAAAAATAAAAAAATAGGGCGAAATTTAGAAGAGGAAAAACAATGAAAAGTTATTCTTCTCTAATTGAAGAAATCTTTCAAACTTACAGAGTACAAAGTACAATTAGTATGTAACATCAATCATGACTCATTCAGTTATAATTGTACTGCACTATCATATAGTACATACAGACATAAATAAAATTTAAAATAATCTAGTACAATATAAAATCAATAAAGGAATCTCAAGAAACAGATACAAAAGAGGAACTAAGAATTTAAATATATACCTTTTTTAAACAATAACTAATTCAAAGTAATCCAATAATGTAAAATCAAAGAAAATAGCTCTGGTATAAAATCAGTTATTGAATAATTTACTCAGAAAGCGACATTTTAATTAAATTCAAGAAATGATTAGCAAAAGTTCACTTGTTGGATGTTAACAAATTCCTCCAAGTTCATTAGTTTCTATATTTATTCATTATCAAAAGAAAGTAAAGATAAAAATTATATTCAAATCGATATAAATGGTCAGTTACAAAATAGATTTCTATTTCATTAAGTTTATCCTAAATTTTTTTTTACAAAAACTAGTTTGAACAATTCCACTAGAATTTTGGCAATGACAGCTTATAAAAAGGGGGATAGATTTCTCAAGGGAGAACAAATTATTATCTTCAAAAATTAAATGAATAAGAAATTGATGGTTTTAATCATATTACTCATTAAACTAGTTATTACAATTTTAGATAATTTAAGTTAAAAACAGACACATAATCGAAACCCTCAAACGATAGGTAAAAACCTTCAGATATGTACAAAATATCTGTAAAGTTTTATTTTAAGATTAATTTGTTAAAATATTATATTTCTCAAATCTTATATTTGAGAAGAAATGTTAAAACATTGCCTTTCTTCAAGAGCTTTTTGGAATTTAAAAGTTAAAAAGGGAAGTCTCAGAAAATTATTTAAAGTTTGAAATGATACATTTTTATTTAACTAATATTTGAGTTTAATAGAATTATATATAGGAAAGACATTTGTTAAATTAACAAAGTTCTTGAAAATTAATACTCTTAAGAAAATACCATACATTAAGTTTAAAAAGAAAAACCTATTTCAAACTAGAAATGTGACAAAATTTAAATTTTCCAATAAATTATTTCAATGTAATTATACATAATATTAATTGCATTTTGTAACATATGAAGACTGAATAGAAGAATTAAGTGCATGTACAAGTTCAATCACCAATAAAATTTTATTTACATATATAAGACAATATGAAATACAATCACAGTATACAAGACATATGAATAAAGCAATTCAAATGAAAATTTTGAATGTATAGATACAAAATGAAAGATTTTTCCCCCATCATAGAATTACTCAAATGTATAAATGTTTATGAAACTTGTTACAATACATTTGCATGATCTTTTCAATGAATTGCCACACATTTATGTTTTATATAAATTTCTAATCTTGCACATAATCTTAAAAAAACGATCTACTTATAAAATTCATCTTTGAATGATATGCATGTATTCAATAGTGAAGGTATGAGTATGCACAAAAGTAAAATAGCCATGAATCTTGTACCTCGTAACTTTCTGTGGCAAACTGCAATGGACTTCCAATGATCCTTTTGCACATGCAACACATATATCCATGGGATGTAAATGTTGTATGGGGTGTCTATTATAAATACCAGAGTATGATTACAATTTTAGAGGAAATGGTACAATAGAAGATTTACTTACAAAAAAAATTATGAGTGAGGTTTGATAACTCTACAGGAGTTGATATTATAAAGAGAGAAGATTCTTCAAAGTTGTCATTTAGAAAAATTCTTTTTGCTGAGTTAATTGCTGCAAACAACTATGTAGTTTTTAAGCCAAGATTACTTTATGAGTATACATCTAGCATATTTAGAAGTTGTATAACAAAATGCACTATGAGACGTCAATAAATGTTTTAGTAAAAGAAATTAGCTATTTAATAAAAATTTTGAACATTTTAAAAAGAATGAAATTAAAAAAATTGGTTTTGAAAAATAAAATACTTTAGACATTGCAATTGCTTTATTACAAAAATCAGTAAAAATATTTTGAAAGTTACCATTTAGTTATGGAATTTAAAAGCAAAACTCAATTATTATAATGTGAAAACAATGTATCATAGATACAAAAATAATCTAGATTCTAGTTCAGGAATTTATAAATTTGATCAATATTGCAATCTTAAGTTTCCCACATTTCATATATTTTCATTCAGTAATTATGGAACTTAAATCTGTATGCTGAGCAAATTATAAAATTTTTAAAGAATTAAACATTATCATACCTAAGAAACAAGAGAATATAGTCCATGATTTAACATTCAGTATAATTAAATGACATGATATACATAAATAAAATCCACACGGCAAAAAATGCATTTAATTATCGAGAACATAATGCACTTACTTTCAAAATACTAAACATATATGCGCATATAAAACAATTCCTAAAAGAAAAGGGGAAGTTATTACATATTTATAAAGATATGCAGTCAATAACTAAATATTTTGGGGTAAAACATTAGTTTTCTTACAATATAACATTAATACTTCAAGTACAAGAGGTTACATTGAAATTTATACAAGAAATTTTTTTTATCCTTATTTATATTAACTCCAACAAAAATAAAGCTCTTAACACAGATATTGAAGTGTGTCGCATGCGGAAGTTCTTCCATTTTGATATATATATACAAAAGTAAAATTCTGAGGCACTTTGATAAAATCCATGAATCTAAAATAAAGAATATTTCAAATCAACTAACATTTTTAAAAAATTAAACATTAAAAAAATTTTTAACTTGACAAAACTCAAAACTGCATTTGTTTTCAAGATTCTTTTATGCAATTCATTTTCCCATCCTAGATTTCTATGTTGCTACTGCAACTTATTCCACATGGTCTAGTCTAAAGCTAGACCAAGTCCACAAGCCCAAAAATCTTTAAGTGTTCTTGTCATAGACTAGATAACAGAGAATTAATAGTATCATCTTAAGTCCCATATAATTTAAAAAGATGCATGGGAGAAACCCGTGAAAAATTGCAATTGGCTCATGTCAGATAGGCTTTCTACCCTTATCAAACAAGCATAAAGGTTGGTGGAATACTGTGGTGCAAGTTCCAGATGTGACCGTACTGCACTAAACAAGATGTAACCGATTTAGATGTTCTGAAAAAATGGAAAAGTAAAACTGGTTGACAAGGAGGGTTGAAAATATATTGGTTTTATTAATGTTGCACTAGAGGCAACACGAGGGCTATTGGCGATAGACCTCGCACTTTTGAGTTTCTGTCAAGGGACAAGAATGACACCCAAGCTGGAGCCTTCCTCTCTAAACTTTTACACCACACCAACGGGAGGACTTTGAGCCATGACAGATTTGACGTTCATCCACCCTGGCTACACAATAGATCTTTAGTGCCATCGAGGCTCAAACTCTCGACTCTATGAAAACCATTGGCCACGAGTCCATGACTATTACATTACTGCAGCCAGATTGAAAATAGATAAAGATCACTAAGATATCCTGAGAGGCACATCACCTGTTTTTACCAAAGATGGTAAACTCCATGGTGAAAATGATAACTAGGGTATCTCAGGATCATGATGCCTATATTTATCTAAAGAAGGTAAAGCCTTGAAGGGAGTAGTGGAAAGGGAAAGGAATTATAGACTTTATTCTAGTCATGAGAAATGACAGAACTAAAGTTACAAAAGAATAGTTTCATGCATATAAAGTACTTTTAAAAACTCTTACTTGTAAAATATCAATATTTAATCCATTACAAAAGTTGTTCAGGCAAAAACATAATATCGAACATTACTATAGAATACAAGAGGTAAGCCACCTTATAAAAAAATCTCCTGAAATGTACATTGAAATTATCTCAAGACTATTTTTTAAAACATCATAAATTTATTGAATATGATGTCAAATTTTAACCAATATTGAAAAGATAAATTTATAGCACCATTTACTTTTTAATTGGGAGTAATAAATGATTTAGTTCTAAAGACTTAATTCATGCTAAAGATAAGAAAAGCTACTTGCCTAAAATGTGTAGCGAATGACGTTCTTTAAACTATGATAAAAAGCTAGATTCTTTATTACCTGAAAAAAAAGGGGGGGGGGGGATTTGTAAACATCTCCCGAAAAATTGATATATAACAGTTACTATGCTGAAACCTCCAATAATTCCCCCCCTTAAATCCAAGTTTAGTATTTCTTACAATAATTTAAAATAAAATACAAATTGCATGTCTAATATTTAAAAAATGACAAACTATTTAAAAATTTCATTCCAACTGCTGTTTCATATCAAAATAAAAGCATATAAAAATTAGCCTTTTTAGCAAGTTATAATATGGAAACCAAAGTAACATAAAGAGTGTACTGGAAATTGATACAGCATTTAGATTTTACATACAAAAAGGATTTATAAATAAGAACTAGAACATAACAAGGTTGTTCTTTTATAATTTTTAGTTAATATACATTGTAAAATATGTATTGTTTATAAATGTCCTCAATAAAAGAAAAACTAATAAAGAAAAAGTTGCAAAAAACAATCTTTCTCTCACAAAAAAAAAAAAAAAGAAAGAAAGAGTATAATTTACAAGACTAACATTAACCAAGATATAAATCAAGTCTCCCTTTTATAGAATATTATACATAATATACATCATTAATGTTTATTAAACAAAATTGAATCCACATTTTGAAATGTTAAGATATTGCACGAGTTTGTAAAATCCATTAAAAATTAAATTTAAAAAATTCTAAAATCAAACATCCATCATAGTTTTTTTTTTTCTGCAACATGTTAGTAGATGTTTCCTTTATTTATCTGCGCTTTAATAAGAAATTTGTTTAAATTTATACAAATTAGTCTTAAAACATTAAACCTTAAAATAGAAAAATTCAAGAATGGACTTCCAATTTCAAAATTAAACACCCCTTAATGAACATATATTTACAGCAATTTTGGGATTGCATAACTGTGCGTAAATGTAACTAAAACATACAAATAAATACCTGCATCATTCTCTACATTAGGTTTTCTTCCCAGACCAAGGTTGTTTTTGTCAGCAGTTACAGCTGCAGCATATACCATTATATAACAGATAGTGACATTAGTCTGTGGTTTCTGAATAAATGCGTCTGTAGCAATTCTGGAAGTTGGTACTGCCCCTTCAAGAAATTCTTTATTAGGCTGTTTTCTTCCTTGACCATGGTACTCTTGCAAGCAATTACAGCTGCAGTGCAAAAATGTAAATTATAAGTAGAACCATTTGATTGTTGTTGTTGGGTAACTGTGGTGGCATTTTTAGGAGTAGGTATTACCTAACCTTCAAGAAATAAATATGTATTATAATAAGAAAAAAAAATTTCCCTCACAAGTACCAATGCTAGACAATACTAATAACACTCATAATATTTGCACATTTCATAGATAATGTACTTCGTAATGCAATACATAAAATGTTTATAAATTTAAAAGAAATAAAAAAAAATTGTTATCAATGCCATAAGCCTAAATGTTTTGTTTGTTTTCTTGCACAAATCGTATTATAGTACATAGTCTTTTAATACAAATTTAAACTTTTATCATCCATTAACTTATATATGCATCTTCTTGCTGGTATTGTCTATAAGTGTTATATTACATTCTGTCGCATTGCATGCAGAGCATACTCATTAATACATTCTAACAGAATGTTCACAATACTCTTCTGAAAAATTTATCACATGTTATTAATTTGGTAGCACAGTTTTTAAAATCAAATAATCCTAATCAATTGTGTCCAAAACCAATCTATACTAGACTAAATATGTAATTTTTATGAGGAAAAACAAATTTGCAAATAACTTGACTATAAAAACCTTTTATACACTTGCATATCATGTTAAAATCTCATTGCTTGAAGATGTGTCATTCCAATCGTTTTGCTATTTTCACTCATTTCTGTGATGTCAAGTCTCCTCTGCTTGACTACAAAAAGCTATGGATGGCCCTAATAAGGTTGTGGCAAGATCAGTTTTAGGGCTGTATCAAGACGGAGCAGGGTTAGTACACTGTAATGGGGTTACATGGTCTTTACTAACATTACGAGTCAATCTTAGTTACTTAATCTAAGGTATGCTAGTCTCCTTTAGCATTTAAAATTCTAGGAAAAGCCTTACAAATAAAACCTATTGCATAGGTATTATATAAAAAACTTAGCATCATAAGATTGCAATAATTTTGAATTTATCAATAATTTTTTCTATTTTGGAGTTTGCTCTTCAGTTCATTCCTTGAATCTAACTCTCTCATGCTGTATCTTGCCTTAAAACTGCATAGTCACTAATTTTTCTAAAAGACAGAAAAATCTACCATTTTCTCACTGCAAAAGTTTAGCTTATTCATAAATAATTAGTCCTGAAAATTCCTCAGTGCTTGCTGCTGCAAAATAGATTTTAATGCAGTGCCTTTTAGTTTGTCTTGAGTAAGTTTCATAGCTTTTCTTGAGGAAAACACTACTTACTTTCCAGAAGTTTAAAATTGTAAACCTATTTTTAATGCCCAAAACTGCCAACGTCTCTATAATGTGCATTTCTGCAAATCAATTAATAGACACATTGTATAAATGAACAATACGTAGACAAAACAATGTTTCATTTTAAAATCTGTATAGAACAGTACACAGAAGCGGTAATGCAATATAGAACAGTACACAGAAATGGAATGCAATAGTAACATATCAGCAAAAGGCTCAAATTTATACCGATGGTAGTAAATACAGAAAGACTAGGAGTGTCAATTTATTGTCTGCACATATGCCATTACTACATGTGTAATACTGAAGATTTCACTTCTAAATGTTTTTTGAAGAAATATTTTGATCATAGATCTTTCTCTTCTCAAATTGATCTGGATAAATGGAGTTCGATTAAAGGTAAGTTAGGAAAGTTTTGGATTATCAAAATATTGTATACATTATACACATTTAATGCTTTTTAATTTCTTGCATAAAAGTAATAATAAAATAGCTCCAAATTCTGATGACAATGCTTCAAAAACAAACACGTTTTGTAATTTTGTTTGAATAAATGACTAGTATTTTCTATGTTTTGTTTCAATACTGAAATTTCTTCCAACTTTTTCTGGCATAATCCGAATTTCTGAAATGAAGATGGTGAATTCAGTCCTTAAAAAATGATAGATTAATCTATTTCAACATCCATTTTACTAAAAATAATATAAGAGAATAACATACTTAAAAAAATCTACATCAAATATAGAGTTTCTAGTGGAACACATAACTTCATAAATGCAGAGACTGGCATTCAAGAGGCAATTTAAGGTTTATAATATGTTTGAGCAAAACATTCAATAAATGTTACATTGCCTTAACCAATATTCCAAAAAATGCTAAACTTTGCTAACATGGTTACAATACACAAATAACCTTTTTCTCCAATTTACAATACAAAATATTTGATAAAATACTACTGTACATATAATTGAAGTAGGAAGGAAACCTTCATGAAATCCACTACCTTGCCTTAATCCAACACTCAGATTATCATTCAGTTTTGTGTGCTATTCACATTACCAATCTCCAAACTTATAAGCTTACGAGACTAAAAAAAATTACAATAGAAGAATGTGAAACTACTTCAAACATTACATATTTAGAGATGCCATATTACAACCATATTTTGAATTTCCAGTTTGTTTAGAAAATAAAACTTATTCAAATACAGTATTAAATATTGGAATTCAAATTTACTGAAACAAAATCATCCAGCAACAAAAATGACTTCATACAAAAAGAAACATATTTTTCTAACACTTATAAAGCCATTGTTTTTCCAATTTTGAAAGTATTCATGAAAAATTACAACTCCATTAACAATAGACATTCACTTAACATATTCTCCGATAAATTCAATATGGTATGCCTATTCAGACTAAACAAGATTCCAACTATATTTTCAACACTTTCAAATAAAATTGAGAAATAAGTTATGTATTTAAGTACTCCAAGATTATTTAATCTCCTCCTGTATGCCAGATGCCTAAAAAATTACAAGCATTTATCATATCAGTATTTTTACATAAATAAGGCATTACATAACAAGTTCCAATAGTTGGCAAGTAAATTCTGTTTAGTAACTACAAATATTCAGATAAGAGTGAATGTGTTAATTAGCTGCTGAACCAAAAAAGTAGATTTCCAATAAATTTTGTTGATTACAATTATAAACAAAACATAGTTAAAATAGATTCATATGCTAAAAATATGCCAAAACGAATTAATGTTTTGAACAAAAAATTTATTCAAGATTATAAAGCCAATATTTAGGCACTGTAGAATTAAAAAAATTAACAGATTTTATAAGATTTCAACATCAATTTAGTAAACAATTGTTAATGCTACATTCTAGTAAAATATAAATCTCTATAATTAAAACATTCATCAGTAATGAAAAATTGTATTTAATCTCTTGCCTTGCATAATTTTCATTCGAACAAAATTCTTAAACCAGTAGGAAAACAGCAATAGAAAAGTATTTTGATTGCATTTCAAGTTTGTGGTAATATTTAATTGCTTGAACAGAGCAAGGACAGATACTACTCAACTTATGTTTTGTGTTACGTTTACTACAAAAATAATTATTCTGAATTCTTTTTCTGTCCGCCATTAGTGCTAGCAACACAATTGCACTTGTAAATAAATCAATATAGTTCTAAATCGTATGATAATAATTAAAGCAACACATATTTATATAGCAATCACCTATATGTTAATAGGGTTTTTTTTTTTTATTATTTATGAATAAACTAATATTCAGTGAAAACAAGTTTTATAAGAGGAACAAAAATCTATAGAAATGAAAGATTTTACATTTTTCCTTTCCTGCATTAGTTGATATATTACTTGCCCTCACAAACTAAAATTTAATAGTGATCTTGGAGGAAAGAAAACTTAACCAACAGATAAGTTTATGAGCTTCCTGTCCAACTTATGTTTTCAAGTATAGAAGTATACTCATGGATAAACTAGTAATTTCATGTATATTAAAAAATGTGAACTCTACTAAATGTCAATACAAGCGATGCTGGAAACTTTTTATATTTCCGATATTAAAATGCAACATGCAAAAGGCATTCAAAACTTTGATCGCATCTCATAAATACAATACTGATGTAACAGAGATCAAAATATTGAAAAATTATCTTTAGGGATAAATGTTTACCAGCATCTTTTCCTTATGGAAAAATATGCCAAATGAAAATATAACATTAATTGTTATTGGATTAATCTAAAAGCCTTTTACATTGCAATAGCAGATTTTTACTGCCCAAATAATTAAAATATGCCATTACAGTTTTTGGATCAAGATTCAGACAAAATAAGTTTTTAACAAATATATTAAAAGTTATCTCAAAGTTCATGAATTTCAAATTTCTGATTTTACACTTATAGTTATCAATAAAAAATTATACTTCATAGCAATATTTTAGACAAGCATATAAAAATGTTGCAACAGCCATAATTGTTCTGATGATACAAATACTTTCTCAAACATTTCTATTAGATCTGTTTGTTTTTTTTTTGTTCCAAAACACCTGTATTTTATCATTATGCGACAACTCTTCATTCAAGTTCTATTACAAATAACAGTCAAACTCTTATATTCGAATTTTTTTTCAAGTTCTATGTCAGTGTTTTCATATTCAACAATTACAAAAATCCCATTTTAAACATTTAGAGTTGTGAGATAAACACCCTTTCTTCCCTCAGTTTGGGGAGGTTGGAAGGAAGACTCTACATGTTCTAAAACACTTAATTTATTTACAACACAAACCACAACACAAGTTTGATCAATCCAAGTTAAGAGATGCACCCAATTAATAAATATGAGGACAATTGACGAAGTATGCAAGATCTGAGATTTTAAATACTTTAGTATTTAATTCAATAGCTCTGACTTCTTAGCTATCTAATCTAGGTTCAATCTCAAGTGACAAATTGTCACCTTAAGTAATACAATTATCAATTACTAAATATCCATGCTTAGCATTCAGTTTGATATTTCACTGCTCCGCTAGCAGTCTGTCCCATCTCTCTTCCCTAACCTTTAAGCTTAGTGAGTGACTGAATGTAAAGTTTATTGGTGCAAGAGCCAGATATGGCTATGCTGCGCCAAACATGATTAAACTGTGGTCTAGACGTGAAGTTGAAAAAGATAAGAAGTGGTTGATAAGAAGGAGGGTCGAAAATAGAGAAGGATCACTAGGGTATCCCAGAAGTGCGTCACCCGTGTTTACCAAAGACAATAAACCCCATGGGAAAGAAAAAGATCACTAGGGTACCTCGGGGTCATGATGCCTGTACTTACCAAGGAAGGCAAGTCCCTAAGGTCCCCTGATATAATCCCCAGGGGCAGGGTACCAGGCTACCTGAAAGCTTAGACTATATATAGCAGTCTTAATTTGCATGTTCATGCTCTCTTCTTCGGAAGCTTTTTAAGGACCAAAAATTCTCCAAGAGGACTGTAAGTGAAAAAATTGTGGATAGAGCCATCACAGAGTTTTGTGAAACTGCAATTATATATTTAAAAATAATCTCCAATCATAATATTCAGCTTTCCTGTAACTCATTGAATAGAAAGCTTTAGCTTATGCAATATTCAACAGAAATGCTACTAGTGAAAGACTTGCAGCTATTGAGGCCCAGGGCAGAAATCTCTTTATTTAGGACTCTTCATTCAAAAAATACATGATCTGATTATTAACCATTTTATATCAAAAAAATTATAAACGAGTAATTACAAAGGACACTATGATTAAAATAATCAGTTAAGATAAAATATGTTCAAGAACTGACCTCACATTCTTATCTTCTCTGGGAACAGAAGCTGATGCACCAGGTTCATTTTGTTGAGATTCAGGTCTGAAAAAATTCATGCATCATTATAAGAGTTCCAATTAAATTTGCAAAAGTCTATTTTGATGTGATTTCCAAACAGAAATTCACATGAACACCTTTTATAGAAACAATATTTTTACAATGGAATATTGATAATCTGCATTTAAAATACCAAATACCATGCAAATATTAAAGTTTACTTATGCCACATGAGCCATGTAAGAAAAAAAAAAAAAAAAAGAGAACAATATTTTAATAAAGTACATAAGTCACAATTACAAGACATTAAATTATTATTGAACATTCAATAACTAAAAATTTAGCAAAAAAGTTTGATCTTTTATTCTAAAAAGTTTGAAAGAAACAAACTTTGAAATCATGCTTATTTAAGTAAATATAAAACATCAATAATTTAATATAAAATAACTAAGTTGTAAACAAAATTACTTGTCTTATTAACTTGATAGAAAAAAGAAACTAAAGTGTAAAATACAAACATTAAGTCTTTAAATAAAAAAAATAATAATAAAAGTAAATTATTTACAAGAGAATCAAATATATCTCACTATAAGAGTCAAAATATTAAACATTTTTTGTAAGTTAGAGTTAAACTCAGCTGAAATATTCAGAGTCCTAAATACTTTTAACTTTTACAATGAACTCAAAAAAAAAATAATAATAACTTTAACAGTCTCTAATTTTAGAAGACTTCAAAATGAAAATTCAACATCTTGTGAATTTAATTTTTTTCTCGTTTCAAGTTAAGAAAAAATCCAATTTTTAATGAAAGCAACTTACTACAGAATACTTACTTCCATTTTAAAAAAAAAAAGTTAAAAAATTAAAGAAGAAAATAATCAAGCAAAGCAACAGTGCATTAAAAATAAACAGTAAAATCTATATTTCTCCAAGTTCAAGACATTATAATTTGCAAGAATGTAGTTCAATTTAAAGCATCATTAATTAGAATCAAAAACACTTGAAATCTCTCTTTAAAAAAGCATTTGATTTTTTTGAACTCATGATCATAACATTTCAATCTAGAGGAAATAAAGATCATTAATAATTATTGCTTCACATATACCATTTTCATATATACAGTGGATGGTAAGACTTAAGTAAAATGCCAATAAACGAGCAAAAGAATGCAGGGGTTTAAGATACAAGAGCCAAATCCGACTATGCTTATAACAAGCATTTGTTTAAATAATATTTTTTTATTTATTTTGAAAAAAACAGTCTTGTATCATAGTACTGTTAACCCAACATTGATTCTGCACATGGCTTTTTAAGGGCTAAACATAGCAAGCAAATTTATAACATAAGCATCTTTTCTAAAATCTTGGTTAAAACTAGAATAAAATTCATTTAACCTAAGGTTAATTTCAGAAGACATTTGATGAAGATCTTGATACAGTTGTCTTCGACTTGCTGGTGTAGAGAGTGGTTTAGGTTCAATAATTGCTGCTGCAGGTTCTTTTTGTTTAGGAATAACCACATAATTATCTGTCAAAACAATGAAAGTAGCTATAACAATAACGCATGAAAATAAATTAACTTTCCTAATGGTAAATAGATTTAGTCATTCATAAGAACATTTATTATTGTTACACTTGGAAGCTATACACAGGTTATTGGCAATAGAACTTTTAACTTTGCGAGTCAAGTGACAAAGACAACCCCGAATTGGTACCTCATTATTTTAACTACCAATAAATGTGAATATATTGCAAAATGAGAAAATATATACTATACAGAGAATTTCTACAGTAACCCATAGTAGCATTTTTAGATCAATGCTGTAAATTTAAAAAAAATCATAATAAATAACAGTAAAATTAAGAAAATTCTGATTAAAATAAATAATCTTAACTCTAAGAGAAAAAACTGACAAATATAAAATTCTACAGGCAATTACATTTAATATCCTGAATGAATAGTTTGAAAATAAAAATTACTTAAATTTCCTTTACATAAATGCATCTTAAGAATAACCAAAAATCAGAAATCATATAATTATATAATATCTGTATGAATATAGCTTTAATTTACCAGATCCTATTTTAAAGTTAATGGGAACTACAAGAATTTTAAAATTCAAATAAAAGAAAATGCATATAGTCCCTATTTTTAAAAACTCAATATCAAAAATATTTTTTTAATGATAGAAATTATAAACTACATACATTAATATTGAATTCAAGCAACCTAGTTATGCAATGCTTTTGATAAAAGATGTATTTATGAATTTTTGTATTGAATAAATTTGAAACGCAATAGTTACAAGAATTCTGTGCAAGATTAGACATTTAACTTAAAAAGATAAGTAAACAATGAATACTAAGAAAGGCATGACAATTACTTGAACTGTTTTTTTTTTATTCTTCTGAATATTGATTAAAGACTTATTTTTTATTATTAAAGAATTAGAGCTTTATTAAGATATATAAATTTTAGCCTTTTAAATTACAAATTACTATTAATTACTTCTATTACAAATTTATTATTTGTTATAATCTGTTTGATGGGCATCTGGTTAATTTAAGGAAATCTTGTTGTTTAAAAACCTTGGTAATAAAATCTATAAAAACTACAAATTAATTTAAATTAAAAAATTTCCAAATCAAGTTTTTAATAAAATTTTATTAATTTAATACTTTGATAGAAGAGAAGTATATTATTAATAGGGTAACAATAAATACAAACCATCAAAATCCCAAATTTCATTAGCTTCAACTGGATAAGGGTCTAAATTACATACAGCAGTTCTACCTATGTGTGGACAACTTTTATCTGTAGATTCTATAAAGTAAAACAAATATTTTTAATAACTTGTGCCATCAATCTAATTTTGAACAAAATAAAGTAATAGGAAAGTTACAGTCAACTATATTATACATCTATACCGTAATCAAAGAGAAAAGACCAAAGGCTTCTGGAACTATGTAAAGTTTATTATGCTACATTACAAAATAGACACTTGAAAATTTTATACTAGAAAGACAAATATTAGTCAGGAGTTTTAATTTTCCTATTAATATTTCTAGAAAGAATAACCCAAACCTTGAATATGAATTTAGACGATCCCATACAGATTCTGCTTCGTATGATGTAATGAGTTTCTTAATTGCCTAGAAAATTCAGCTTTCAATAATGAAACAAAGACCCTTAGCACAAAGAAATTTATTTTAAAAATATTAACCCAATTAATTTAAATTCAAGATTTTTAAGAACTCTTAAATGATTACACATAATATTTTACTAAAGACCAATCTTAATTTGCTTTAGAGTAATCAATTGTATGGAATTTATATTCATAGTATTTTAATACATATACATTTAAAAAATGTCACACTTAAGGGCACCTAGTTCCTAATTTAATAGAAAATGCAATATATACATGTGGCCAAACACTAAACTAGATTCAAGTCAGAAAATTTTATTTTATATTGCTCCATTTGTTTTCTCCATTTATTTTGCAACGGAATCTTTCAATGCATCAATTTAAACTAACTTTACCAGAGTAATTACGATTTATATAAAAATTATGTATTAAAATCCATTGGATAAAATATTTTACTAAAAAAATAAACAGAAGACTACAAATAAATATCACAACAAAAACTTGGGCTTGCTAATCAGTTAATGAACCAAAGCAAGTTAAAATGGATATCCACAGTACATTTATATTACATTCCAAATTCTCAGAAAGAAAAAATTCAATTACGATGAATACCAAATGAATAGTTAAAAGAAAATATTCAAAATTTATTTTTCTCCAAGTTGAAATTCAGCTTTAAAAATAAAAACTTAATAACTAACCTAGTAATTTTGTATTTAGAGGAACCTTATTAATGCCAGGTGATAAAACATAATCTTGCTCTTGAAGATGGACTGCATGGTTGAAATTAGATGAAGTGATAATTTTAGGTCTATTTAAATGATTCTGTAAAAGAAAAAAAAATTCATATCCAGTATTTTTTTGCATATTAATTATAAAACTACTCATTAAATCAACATATTAATATCACCAAGAAATTCACAATAGTTAAATTCATTCATTCAATTGCCTTTTAAAACCAGATATATAAAGCTACCCTTTTACTAAAATATTTACTGCAGTTTGTACTATAATAATTTGATATTTTATGTAATAAAACACTTAATTAAATAGCAATTATAAATTTTAGAATTTTAAAAATTACAAAACTATTTTAAACAATAAAAATTAAAAACATAAATTGAAAAGTTTTAAATTCTCAGTTTACATATTTAATGCATTTTAATTATGACAAGATATGAAACAATACTATCAATCTAAAGTAGCAATATGAATCAATATTATTAAACTGAAATAATAAAAATCAATATTTATATCACTTATAATTTTTACAAGCTAAAACAAGTATTTAAGAAAACTTTTGTCCTTCAAAACTTCCACAAATCTGCTTATACATCATACATTACATCTGCTTGTATGAAGCAATCTTTTAATTTATTTCAAAAGAAAAAAAATCTATGCTTACCAATCTGCACTTAGCAATATGAAGTTGCAATCTACTTGCCTTCACTGCATGGGCTCTATCATATGGACAAATTACTAATTTATTTGTAAACATGATCCTGTAATAGGAACGTTGCATTGAGATTACCATCGTAAATAACACAAAGGCAAAATTTTTATGCACATAAACCATTGTTAAGACTCAGGATTGTTAAAAAATAGATATTCAAATTCAGTTTTCTTTAAAGTTATGCAAAATTTACCAAATATTGGATAGCTATACATAAAATATTTTCTTATGTTACTTTAGAAGTTAAAAGAATAAATTAAGCAATAGTATAAAAGTTAATATACAAGATTAAATATGTTCATTTTTTCGCAATGGAATATGGTATATAGCAAAAACACATCTTCAATGGAAGTAAAATTCAAAAATTTAGGAAGTCAGACATATAATATTCAGCTAAATAACTGTCAATTTATTATGCTTTGAAAAGTGAAGTGATGATCTCAATAAAAATGAAACAATAACTTACGCATTTGAAATAAATTACCCAGTGAAATGCTATCTCAAAAACGTATATCAACAGAAGTCAAAAAATCAAAACCAAAAAACTTGCTTCTTATTTTCGGTATTACAAGGTTTTAAATAACATTATTCAGCTCAAACTTCAATGAATTTTACAAATTAAAAAATATATGAAGACTTAAATTTCGAAATTACGTACTTTTAAAGGAAAATGAAATTTCTCGAATTAAAAAGATCATATTTTATTAACTAAAACGAAGATTTTTTTTTTTTTTTTTTTTTTTTTTTTTTAAAAAAAAAAAATTT
>BMAW01054425.1:113107-149285 GCA_019974015.1 Nephila pilipes
TTTTTTTTTAAAAAAAAAAAATTTTTTTTTTTTTTTTTTTTTTATGTTGATGTCAAATTAAAATGAGTGGATATAGTTACAAGTTTCGACGTACTGTAACTAGTAAACACGAAATCAAAAGAAGAGGTTAACAAACCTTAAAATAAAAATTTCAGGATGATACTTGAAACCAGCAAGACAAATGATACCCAACACCAGTTATCCAAAACAGAAAGCACGGTCGAGCAGATAATTATACAGAAAAAGCTTGTTTATTACGCATGCCCAATCAGAATTGCAGAAAGATTTTTTTAAATATTGCATTGATATGTACCTAAATTGGTACATTTATTCATTCATGAATTATTAATATTCAAAGAATGACATTACAAATCACTGTTTAGTTGATTGATTACTTGTTTAGTTTTAGGGGATACAGAATAAAAAAAAATAGTTTTTAACACCTCTAGTTTCGTTTTCTATGCATATTAGGATTTTATGCGCATCAATTGTTTCCAAGAATGTAACAATCAATTGTTACATTCTTGTAACAATTCATTGTTTTATTATCGGCGCGTTTGCAAAGCCACACGAGGACAGTCCCCCCCCCAGTCAAATATTAGGGACGGTCCTAGACTGGCAGTGAATGAGTGAGTGATAGTAAGTTTATGGCGCAAGAGCCAATTTTGGCAATGCGGCGCACTAAACACTCGTTGAAGATTGTACAAGATATTTTATTCTTGAAACCAGATTAAAAAGGAACAAAAAAGATACAGATCAAGAAAAATATAAAACATAATAAGAAGGGTAAAATCATAAATATAATGTAAAAATCCTATTAGCTTTAAGCTGCAAATAGGTTACGGAGGGGTATTCCAACACCAAGTCAGACAAGTTTAAAACTGGTGAATGAAAAAATTGTGACGATAATAAAACACTGGACATTGAACTAAATGTGTTGCACAGTGTATAGGTCGTGACAGGAAGCACCCTCCCCTCCTAAACTGGCATCCTACTCTCTAAACTTCCCCATTAGGCCGATCTGAGAACTAGGAGTTTTGACTATATAACGAGTTTCTTGTGGAATCTGGACTCAAACCCCTGACTCGACTGAAAAAACACTGATCAGGAGCTCTAAACCATGACCACTCGATTGCCGTGGCCATTCATTCTTATAACGAGAAATATTTGAATTTTTTCCAAATCGAGCAGTTTAACAAAGTTTCCAGGCAATGGAATGAAAAATTAACAACATAAATTTCTTTTTTAATAGTTGCTAAAAATTACATCTCTTGAGTTACTGAAAATAGTTTTCTTAAAAGAAAAGGAAAATATGTTTATTTTTTTCTTCTTTTAGATATCACATAAGTTAAATTTTATTCTTAAATTTTTGATTGCTAAGTTTTGGTAAACATTAGAATAGTTGTCGCATGGGTTTTACTTCATATTGGGATTGGATTGTTTTACCGACGTCGCACTAGAAGAAGTACGAGGGCTATTGGAGAAGGACCTCGTTATTTTGAATCTCGGTCAAGAGACGAGAATCATACCTAAGCTGACACCTCCCCTTCCAAACTTCCCCACCACGCCAACGGAAGGACAGATTTAACGTGCACGAGCCCCGGCTAAACGGTTCTTTTGTGACTTCAAGGCTTGCTTGAACCTACGACTCGACGAAAATCGCCAGTCGCGAGTCAGCGGCCATAACCACTAGGCTCTCGTGACCACAAAGCGAAGTCTAACGACCCCATTTGCATTATTTGTATATCTTCGTCTCCTCGGAGATAAATACGTGTAGGTAGTATCGAGATTTTTCGAGAAAATCGAAACTTCCATGAAATGCTTCCAAGTACCCTTTCGAGCTATTCACTAGTATCTTTCAACTTTTACCCAGTAGAAGTTGATTAGAGTTCTCAAAAAATATGCGTTGTCAAGCACTAGTGTCTTTCTAGGCTCTGAGGAGATTCTCCAAATGCTCAAGAGATACAAGAAAACCAAGAACCAACATCCTCTCGAGAGTTACCGAAAGGCAACCCCCGAAATACAATATTCCGAAGTTGTCTCTGAACAAATCAATGACCCTCCATCAACTATTCCAAATCTTGCGACCCCAACAAATTCTAATCAAAATTTCGCCGTACTTTTCAGATCAATTATGGTGATTGCAAGTTACACAAATGTCGAAGAGCAATTACTAACGCGAGCTTTTAGGGAGTGACTCTCTGCTCTCCACCAAGTCACAGCGGCCGACGACAAGGCTTTTACATTTTTGAAACCTATGTAGCAATTAAGCACAGGGAGCGATTATTGCGCCCTCCCCTCACTTTAAATTCAATCGAGACGTGCACTCGATTTCCATTGGTTTCTGGAACTCAAACAGTCTGCGCTCCAAAATAGACGAAGTCGGAGAATTCGACTTCGATCAGAATCTTGATCTGTTTTTGGTTCAAGAAACTAAGCTCCAACCAGGGCAAGAACTCCAGATCGCCAACTATCGTCTACATAAATACGATAGAATAACTTTATCTACACGTATAAACGGTGGCACCACTATATATTGTAAGACAAATTGTGTCTGCAGCAGAGTCCTCATTCCGAGGTTACTATATATGGATGCTACTGCTATCGAAATCAAATTAATAACTTCCCCCGTTACGAGTAGTTTCTGCTTATGTTCGTAAAACCCACCTCAATAATCCTCAATTTCTGGAGCAGGACCTTTTAAAAATCCTAAATTCTGGACAAAATATAATCATTGCTGGAGGCATGAACGCTAAACGTAAAAGTTGGAATAATACAAGTTCAAACTCTTGGCTTCAAACTCAAAAATTTAATAAGCAACACTTCAAATGTGAAGATTGTCGCACCGTACATTCCTTTACATATTAATCCCCTCTCCAGACTGAGAGCAAAAGACTCAATCATTGATCTTGCAATTTTCAAAAACATCCCTTTCAATTATGATATCAGGATTATAAAGGATCTTAGCTCAGACCATTTACCGGTCATTCTCATTCTGAACACAAAATCTGCTTGCATCGAAATTCCAGAGCAACTCTCCGCCAATTGGGAGAACTTTCGATGCATTCGTAACTCGAAGATCCTCCCTCCCCCGTCTCCCAATAATGAAGATCTTGAAATTTCAATTGGAAAAATGGGCCATATAATCTCCGAGGCACTTGTGACGGCCTCAAAACGTAAATTTAAACCTCCATCTCTCCGAATCTAATCAAAATTCAGGTTACAGTAGCCGAATGGCCAAGGTCACGAGCTGGCGCCCGGAATTGCTATCGTCGTGGATTGGAGTTCTGATGCTATTGAAGATCCATCGTGTAGCGAGGCTGTTGCGCGTTGAATCTGTCAAGGCTCCAAGTCTTCTCACTAGCGTGGTGTGAACGGCTGAAAAAGGAGTGCCAGGTCATGAAACAATCAATCAGTTTGTCTAAAATTTGTATCTTGCTTAGAATTCACAAGTCAAAAATCAAAATTTTCGTCTTCTAAAAGCTGTCGAAGCAAAATATGTATCTTTTAAAGAATTCTAAAATAAATTACCGGTATGTATTTTGTCTTACTGTCGCGAGACTGGATTTCTTTCGAGTATTTTTTTTTTTTTTATCAATAACCATTCGTGCCGTAGTCACGAATGTTTCAACAATTAATTTGATAAAAAAAAAAAAAAAAAGCACAAAAGTCTTTTATAAAACACATAGATATAATTTTCATTTGCAACTTTTTTTAGAGCTGTTGTACTTAAATACAATTCTAAATGCATAAATGGAACAGAATCATTATTGAAAACTGTTTTTTTTTTCTATTGATAAAAAACAAATTGAAATAATTGATTTGTGTTGAAAGTTATAAGCTATTGCGAACGATTTATTTCTGCTTCGTAATTTAGTATTCCAGAAGTAAAATATTGAGATTTAAGTATTTCAAACGCAAAAATAGCAACCTTCTTAACGAGTCCTCATACCGAGTAATTCGCATCACGAGCAAAACAAATTGCATAAAAAAAGAAGACTCGCTTCGATATGTTTCACATAATGAAAAGTCTAGATTGTGCGCTTGCTACATCAATCCGTGTTTAACATTGTGTCGCTTGTGACCACACTTTTTACCAAGCTCTCCTGTGGAACGTGTAGTATGAGATATTGAGTCTTTGATTAATGTTATGGGACTGGAGATTGATAAAAATGATATCGATGGCCTTTGAAAAAGCTCAACAAAGAGACCAAAGTGTTATTATTATTATTATTATTTTCTTAAGTTTCTTTACAGTCTGATGTCATGGAGATTATCAGAGGTAGTTACTTAAATAGTTGAGCGTCAACGTTTACTCTCAAATTATAGGAGAAATGATGACAGAAAATGCTGATAGATGGCGCCACGCGGAGTACTATAGGATGGGAAAGTCGTGAGTCCGAAAGAAAAAGGAGCGAAAAGAGAAGAAAATGAATAAAAAAATGCAGTGTGTGTGAGAGAGAGAGAGAGAGAGAGACAGAGAGAGAAAGCTACTTACGCAACAAAATCAGGAGGATCAATGTCTGAACCAACAACTGTATGCTGAATGACATTTTGCAATTTTTTTAAACTATTTTTTATACTTTTTCTTTGTCTTTTTTTTTTTTATGTTGGTTTTAGAGAAAGATATCATTTGGCAGTTTTACAGGTAAAGTTAAATTTTGATCGAGGATTGGTAAATAGAGTTTGTGTACCCCAATAATTTCGTTATCATAATTAATAACAGAAGTAAAAACGTTTCTTGAGAGATCGATGACGTATGTTTCCATGGGCTTATTTTTAAATCATTATGAGGAACAGTGTTCCTAACATACCAGGGGGTATTTGTCATGATTCTGAATATTTCTGCATTACCTGAATTTTTTTCTGGGTTGGAGCAGCCGCTTCCCCCAAATGGGGGCGTTGTAAGTTACAACTGTGTGGAGTAACTGTTTGTATAACAGTACTTTGTTATCAAGTGAGAAAAGAGATTATCTGCCAACCAGAGAAATACATAAATGGATTTTACTCTAAAATTTATCTCGTCTGAGGTAGAGAATCGCGCTAGCAAGATAAGAATGAAAAATATAGCATGCATTCGATATACGCTCGAAGTTCCGCGAAAATACATTCATATTGGCAGAATCATTAACACGTATAATCTTCAGAGGAGCAAGATAACGGGAAAAAAAAAATTATTTTATAATTTTAGAAAACTGTAAACAGTGTTTTTTTTTTTTTTTTTTTCCTAAATTTAAAAACGGGAGCAAATTAGTTTTTGCTGAAATTTGTCCAAAACCCATGTATGAGGAAACGATTCGTTTCATACAAAAATTAGATCTCGCGGATAAATCATCACGTATATCAAGAAGAACAGAAAATGTAGCTCAATGTAAAAAAAAAAAAAGCCCTGACAATTTTGAACTGTAAAAATTGTGATTCACCGGATGCACTTCTATCAATAATTTAAGTCACAAAAACTCACATGAGCAAGAGTCAGTCTAAATAATCAAACGGTCAAAAAGTTAAACTATGTTTATTCTTCTTGAGAATAATCAAATATCAAGATACTTATCACGACTGAGGAGCGAAACATCGCGCATCCGCGCCCAAAGATTAATGCTATAAAATTATACTTTCTGACTTCCCGGATCCGAATCAGAACTAAACTTGTAAGCTTGATCCGACTACATGTCCATTCACCGATGACCCCTTCACACTAATAATCGAGTCTTATATATAATCTCTTTCATCTCAACGTAAAATAGACCTGCCTCGTAACTCAAATTTTTCTCTCTCACGACTAACACTAACATTAAACTCTTCGCAGCTTATAAAAGCTATCTTATCAATCTTATTCACTATGCCCTTCAGTATTTCTATTCTAATTTACATATGCTGTGGTTCATTCCCAAGAGGTTTTCAAATCAGCTGAAAGGAAAGCCCTAAGAAGTTAGTTGAAGGGAAATATGAATGAGAACCCTGTTATGAAATGATACCAGAAATTGATAAATTAGTTAATTTTAGCTAGCGAATTTAAAATGGTAATTTATGTTAAACTATAAAATACATTGCTTTCATACTTTTATTTTTTCAAGGGTCATTTTTAAACTTAAAAAAAAATAAGAAGAAAATTGATTACCAATATAAAGAAGCTACAATGTTTCAATCAACTTATTAAAAAAACACTAAAAAGTTTCCATACTTATAAATAAGACTTTCTAAATTAAAAAAGTGCCGTGGTAGCTTAGTGGTCATGGTCGAGGACAGCTTGTTTTCGTCGAGGCGGGGGTTTGAGACCTGATGCCATAAAAGATGCGCCATGTAACAGAGTTAATGCTCATTAAATCTGTTGAATCTCCAAGTCCTCCCGTTGATGTGGAGTGGAACTTTGTGGAGGAAGGTGTCAGCTCAGGTGTCGTGATCGTCACTTGACCAAGGTTAAAAATTACGAAGTCCATCACCAATAACCCTCACTTTTATTCACAGTGCGACATTAATAAACATTAATTTTTACGTCATTATAAAGGACATTATTTCTTAATTATAAAGGAGTTACAATATACAAAGCGTTTTTTTTTTAATCACAACATTTTTTAATTATGAATATTACGTTCAATTAAGCAATAGTTTCATTGTATGCACATTATTATTAATATATAAAATCCCATATGTGTGATTATTATACAATCTTAGTAATTATATAATTATTATTGCGCAGTTATTGTGATTTAGTAAGTTAAAAATTTCTTGTAAATTAAAGGGAAATGTGAAAACGCAATGGATTATCATTAGAATAATAATCAAACATTATGAAACACCCAAACGTAATTTTTGAAAGAAAAAAATAAGCAATGAAGACACAATAAAATAGGAATCAAGTTCTTAATAAGTAAAATAAAGTTTGGATGCATAGTTAAATATTTTTAAAACGCGTGACATATTCAAAACATGACAAAGTCGGTTGACACGCATGTGGTCTGGCCAATGCCTTGCATCACAAATTCCCGAAATTAAGAGTATATCGTTCAGTTTGAACAGGTAGCATTGTTTTATTTCTACTTGAAATGTATATTTACACGCTAAGACTTTCAAGGAAATAAGTTTTTTTAAGAGAAAACTTTTGTATTTTCCGTCTTTTCATAATAGAGAATCCTACCATAATTCTAAAATTTAAGTGATGCTCTTTTTCAGAGTTTTAATGGGAAATTTCACAAAGTTATCTAACCGTAGAATTATCAAGAAAGATGAAAGAAAAAGAAAATCATATTTCGTGTGCTACCATTCATATATTTGTCATTCAAATAGTTTTTGACTCTCTCTCTTTCCTTCTCTCTGAGTAGATCCTTTTCGTTTTGCTGTTTTATCTTGCCTTCTTTTGCCTTTATTTGTTTTGTGGATATGATTGGTGAGTTTTGCATCGCTCTAGAGGTTTATTGAGGCTACTGACATTCTATTTAGAGAATTGTATTAGTGTGTGTCGAGCCAAGGTTTTCAGACATTACGATTCGCTAATGGAACTTATATAAATTGTTTATAAAGAGAGAATGTGTTTAAAATATTCGATTACCCTTTATGTTAGAAAAACCCCTGATTGCAACTTAATTAGGTCCACAGATAACAAGATCCTGATTTTGTCCTGACCTTTGGAAAGGAAAAAAAATTAATTATTAAAGATATAATTAATTTAATGTGAAGAGAAGCAGCTTATGAAAAACACAACATATGTGCACAAATTATTTTAAAGTCAATTAAATTATTACACTAATTAACGAACACGCACTCTTTTAAAATCGTACAATTTTCAATAAAAACTTTATAACTATAATAAATAGAATTTTAAAAAAATTAAAAGTTTTTTAAAAGAATGGCAAAATTACAAGTTCTAGATATTTTACAGAAGAAAAAAAATTGAGTCACATGAAAAGGCAGAAATAAATATCGTATTTAATAGATAAAACAATAAGCCACGTAACAATTATTAGCCAGATCAGAAGTAAAAGCAGATGCCCAAAGCAACTGATCTATTGCACGAAATATAAAAGGTATCTTATAGAAAGTTTCTTCGGCAGTTGTATGTAGTAAAGATTAGGGAGATGTGTAATGTTTGTTTGTGGTTCGAAGATATAATGAAATGAGTTATGAATTTTAAAACTTCCCAAAAACTTTATTTTAAGATAAACATAGATTTGTAGCACTCCCAGGGAGGTCTACTTAACTGCTCCCATGCTATGAAAGCCTTCAACTCCCGTCACAAAACTCTTTCCTCGTGGGCAGTACTGCAAGCATTGCGTAGCAGAGGCTTCTGAATCATAGCTCGGATGAGATGGGAACAGTACAGGATGCCTATTCAAATCTTTACCAACAATTTGTACTTTTACGAAATACGTATTCACTTATATTTTTTCTGATCTTTTTAAATACTTATTTACTGGATCTCAAAAAGAATAGTGTTGACTCCCATAATCAGAAAGCGGGATTAGATCTCACTTCCATGAGATAAACAACGTCCGTATTCTATAATAGTGCTCCTTAGTTCTGAATATAATTTGTGAATATGTAAGGCTTGCTTCTGTTATTTTATAACATGTGTAACCTGTTTTGTGTTCGGTCGATTCCAGCAAGTCTACGTTCATACTCCTAAAAATTTATACAAACAGGTAGGAACTGATAAGTTCGACTTTTCTAATTTTTTTTTCCTTTTAAAGTTTGCTCGCTGAGTAGTCGATAGAAGAGACTAGATAAAGATGGAATGACAAACTAGATAAAGGAGAGACAACAAATTAGATGAAGGAGGAATGACAGACTAGATAGAGAGGAGGAATGACAGACTTGATAAAAAGAGATGACAGATTAGATAGAAAGGAGGAATGACAAGAAGGGAGATGATAGATTAGATAGTGGAAAGTTGCCAGATTAAATAGAGGAGGAATGACAGATTAGATAGAGGAGAAACAATATTCTAGAACAGTGAGGAGATTGCGTGCGAGTACATGAGATATTAATTGGCATGGCGTAGGGTTATATAAATACATCTTTTTTATTTTATCGGGTGTCCTAAAAGTTCCCGTTTTAACAATTCATGAATAAATTACGTAATAAAAAAACAAATACTTTTTATTTTAATGGTGAAAAACATTTCTAACACAACATAGACAAATTTTTTGAGCTCACGTTTACAATAAATGTTCAAAATATCCTTCCCTTTCCAGAAAACAAAGTTGATCTCGTTTGCGTATATTTTGAGAAGCGTGTTTCAGAATATTGGAGTAAGTTCTTGTATCCTTTGAAAAATATGGGAATTTTCAAATCATCTACTGTTTGGGGATTGTTTTCATCAACTCTTTGTTCTCTACATATCTCAACAGAAAAAAGTCAGGGAATGCTCAGATGAAGGGAACGAGTGTTCAAAGGTTTCTTAAGATAGGAATATTTGCTTAGAAAATAATAAAAAATTCGAAAAAAAAAATCGTATAAGTTCTGCATAATTCTCTTAAACTGTGTCTAAGATGCATTAAGCTTAGGAAATATAACAAAACATAATATGACAAAAAAATAATTAATACTGCACAACATTAATATCTTTTACATCTCCTTTAGCCATTTCTAAAGCTTTAATGTGTCTGGGAATATTTTCTAAACACTCTTTTGCATATTTTGTTATCTGGAGGTAGTGGTGCCATGCATTTATTTAGTTTTTCTATTAATCGTTGATTAGTTGTTAACGTATCTTTGGCAATAACACGCCTCGTGATTTCCCAAATATTTTAAATCAGATTCATATCAAGAGAATTAACTGGCGAAGGTAAAACTGAGATATTATTGTCTATAAGAAGGTTGTAATAATTCTTGCTTTATGATAGGGTGCTGATTCATGCATAAAAACAAAATCATTACCATTGGGGAACCATTTTTGAAGTTAAGGCATCGGGCAATTTCATAGTACTTCTTGCCTCATGATTTCATGCATGATGTGAAGACATTCATCATTCTTGAAACTGATTACAGACACCGTAACTTAGACTAAACATCCCAGAGTGGAACAATGCCTTCTTTTGAAGATTGCTCCTAGACAACCTGTCTTTTGCCTTCGTCTGTCAGTTCCTCTCCACAATCACTTTAAAATTCGATTCAACACAATCAAGCCACTTCAGTTTTGGTTTTCCTTTTTCTCCCGACTAGTAAAGGACTTTGCAACAAAAATCTTCTTTACTGGAATTTTTTTATTCATTCAAATAATATGAGAAGCCCAGTTCATTCGTCTCACTTTAACGCAACTTTGAAGGGATACTTTACTCTTTCTACAATGCAATCAGAATGAATTTTCCTTAGGACCCTGCCGAACATTGATACTTTTATCTACTAGAATTTCAATCATGGACTCGTCTGAGAAACACAATTGAAATTTATGATGTAAAATTGTTAATGCTTGAAAAAGGAGTAAAAAACAAATAAAAATATCAATAGTCTGATTTCCCTCCCCCCCCCGTCATGTAATGATGTTCTCAAGCCCAGGTAAAACATTACATTTTCATTATCACACTGAGTTTTGGTTTTTTATAGATTGATGACTTGACAAATTTTCATCTGTTAGGCATTTTTGGACGGATCTTTTCGAAATAGCAAACCCAGCTTCTTGAATCAATTGGGTTTGTCTTGTAGCTCTCCCCCCCCCTCTATTTTCTAAATTAATATTCCTAATTATTCTGTCTGAAGGAGGCATTGCTAACCTTTTTCTGCCACAATTCCATTTAAATTTTAGCACATATTTATCCAAATTAACCTTTATTTTATTAACATCCGATTTGGAAACACCTGAAATATCTGCTGCTTTCCTCTGATACATCTGTCAGCAAGATAAGCCTTTTTATCTCAGATTTTTTCCATGAAGAAAGATTTTTGCATCTCAACTTAAAACTGCAGAGCAATAAAAATCGAATATTCCGGAAGGGGGGGTGAGTAAGATTCTCCTAGAGTAATGAAAGACTCTTACTGGTTAATTGTTGAAATGGGTTGCAAAGCTGGCATGAAGAACTAATAGAATGAATGGATTGAGATTCCATAGAGAGATAATATCCCTAATTCTTCAAATTTTATTAATAAAATAAAAAAAAATTATTTCCAATAAATTGACGACGAATTTTAAATTTAAATAAATATTTAAAGGAAATAAAATTAATTTACGTAAAAAATATAGTCTCGTATTACTTGAAAAATTTATGATTGCGTTTAATGTACTTAAACGGTCAAATTATGAAATTATGGGATCTGTGCTCAGATTAATTTGGCAACCTTCTGTACATAAGATGATAAAAATATATTATAAAGTTTAAATGTCAAAATATTGTATTACTTAGAATTTAATTCAAATTACGAGACAGAGAGAGAATCTAGCAACACATTTTTATATTTAAGCAAAATTATGAAGAAGTGACTATTTATCATTTATCACCATTAAGAAGACCTTCTGGAAATTCTTCAGATAAATATGGGATTTACAACCTCAAGATGGGGTTTATTGTTTTTGGTGAACATGGGATGATGAGACATCGGGATGTCCTAGCGATTCTTCCCTTTTTCTGACCTTCCTCTTTCTCAACCAATACTTGCCCTTTCTTCCATTTTTCATTTAGATCGTAGACGTATGTGAGTGATTGCTTATTGTAACTGAGAAGCAATGCGAGAGCTATTGGCGACGGATCTCGTAATTATGAGTATTGATCCAGTGACAAGGACGACACCTGTGGTTGTTATTTTCCGCTCCAAGCTTCACCACTAAGTCATGGGGAGGATCTGGGACATCGGCAGGCATAACGTGCATCATTCCCACTACACGGATGGTCTTTAGTGGCACCAGGGCTCGATATCGCGAAGCGACGAAACCCGTCGGCTGCAAGTCCACGACCTTGAGCACTAAGCTACTGCGGTCGTATGGGGATGGAAGTTGAATATATGTGACAACTATTAACGAGGATGGATGGACTCTAAATTATAGACTCTTTTATAAAAGATTTTTTCTGAAATACTACTCAGAAAAATTTAATATACTAATGCTTTTGCATATTTTTATAAGACAACAATTTTTTTTCCAATGTAGTGGGAGTTTTTTTCATATTCCTTTGTAACAAAAATATGTCGGACATGCGAGGTGCCAATTGCGCTCAAATTCTTCTACTTCATTCAATGAAAATCTTTCTCCTTTCAACGCTTCTTTGAGGTTTTTTCTTATATTTTTATTGTTTGTTAATGTCGCAGCGAGAAACAACACAAAAGCCTAATGGTGACGGAACTCGTAAATTTGAGCCACGGTCAAGTGGCGAGGATGGCACCTGAGCTATCCCCTCCCACTCTAAACTTCTCTACCACTCTAATAAGAAGACTTGGAGCCTCTTGACAGATTTAAAGTGAATCAGCCCCGCTACACGCAGATCTTTAATGACATCAGAACTTGAATCCACGAAGCGATGGGAGGAACAACATTGAGCGCGAGTTCATGACCGTGATCACTAGGCTACCATAGCTACTAACTTTCTTTATAACATTATACATCCCCAATTATTTGTTAAAACGGGTTGTAGTGGAATCACATCTCAAACTTAGATATGTTTGATCAGGATTGTTTATTAATGTCTCACTGAGAAGCAACACGAGAGCTAAGGGCGAACGGACTTCGTTATTTTGAGCCTCAGTCAACTGACGAGAATGACACTTGGCTGAGGAGCCGGAGCCTGCCTCTTCAAACTTCCACACCCTGCCAAAGGGAGAACTTTGAGCCTCGACAGATTAAACAAGCATAGCCCCGGCTACATGGCGGGTCTTTAGTGGCATCAAGGTTTGAAAGCCACCGCCAGCCATTAGTACACGACCGTGATAAATGCATATTTTATTTTAGCTTCTTGCCATTTCGAATAATTATTAAATATATATATATTTATTTTTACGTATACTGTATACAGAATACACGAATAAAAAATGTTTGTACATAAAATACAAGCCCTTTTTCATCCAATTTTTATACGTTTTCGGTTTGTATTTTCTCAGTTTAAAAATAGTCATGATTCAGCGTAATTTGAATCATCCGTTTCTCACAAACGATGTGAACCGTAAATTGCATCACGATTATGTGATGATCTCATTTGCTGAGTTGCTCGCTGAACGTCCACATCATTCCATCTTTGATACCATGTCATGCTTAATGTTCGTCATCCTTATTATTCCAAACGATGCATTGTTCAGAATAAAATATTGGCTTAATGATGAGCTGAACTTGCAATTTTTGGTTAGTTGAATCGAGACTCTCAAACACAACCAAGGGTTGCTGCCTTGATTACTGGGATCCTACGTAAAAAAATAAAAATTCACCATCCCATCAAAGTTAAGAAAAAATATTATAACAATACATTGAGTGCTCTTTCACTCGGCATTCGATGATTCGGTACGTTCTAAAATATGCACAGATCGAGCCTTTTGCTTTCGGATTTTTCTGTGTGATTTCTTTCGTTCATTTGTTAATTTTGACCACCACGAGGGTAAATAGCATTGCACGCAATTTTAATTTCAGTACAGTGTTTCTTGTTTTCTAATGCTTTACATATCATTATTACAACTGTGTACATGCAATGAGTCCGCGGTAGTCTAGTGGTTTTGGTGGCGGACTTGAAGCTTGCATATTGTTTGTCGAATCATAGGTTCGAGCCCTGTTGCCATTTGAGACCCATTGTGTAGCGCAGAGGTCTTCGACCAGGGTTCCGTGGGAACCCTAAGGTCAAAATTCCAGGTAACCCTAAGGTTGACAGGGGTTTCGCAAGTGATCATTATTCGCTCATCAAAGCGCGCCAAAATCTTAGTAAAGTCTTAATTTTTTATAAAAGATCGAATTCTTAAGGTAGTTTGCTTGTAAAAATAAATATAAATATTTTATGGATAAAATAAAATGTTAAATTTTGTAAAAGTCTCGTGCTTCAAATACATTAATCGAGACACTTTAGATAATAATTTAACCTTCGTTCTTTTGCTCAGTCAATAACTGTATCTCGAATTGATATATCGAACGACACTCAGTTTAAACTAAAATTTAGCCATGTTGATATTACGCATTTTCGCATTGATACTAGAGAAGAATATTCTGAAATTACCAAAAGAGCTGAGAAACATCTAATGTTATTTGTTTCAACCTATGAGTACGAAAAAACTTTCTCACTGTTCACTGCGACAAAAACAAAATACAGAAACAGATTGGATGCTGAAGTGGACATATAAGGTTGCAGATTTCTACAATTATTCTAGACGTAAACATATTTTGTAATAAAAAATTAATCACAGTCAAACCATTAATTATTTTTCTTTTTACGAATTCGTTATAATTTAAAATATCGTTGCTTTTATTTATTATTGATAGAATACATTTTGAACCCCCCCCCCCAAAAAAAAAAAAAAAAAAAAAAAACACCTTTTTTATTTATTATAAAGATAAAGGTACTGTTTGTGATAAAATAAAGATGCAGTAATAATTTTGTAAATTTGAGTAGGATAAAGCTTTGATATCTTATTTTATCTGCTCTTTAATCAAGAGGTTCTTTCAAAGAGTTTCCCAAAGTGTAAAAGGTTGAATACCTCTGGTGCAGCGAGACTGGTGCACGTTAAATCTGGTAGAGGCCCTAAGCTTTTTGTGGTGTGGAAATTTGGAGAGGGGGGCGTCAACTCAGATGTTGTCTTCGTCATTTGACCGAGATTCAAAATTACGAGTTCCGTTGCCAATAGCTCTCGTGTTGCTTCTCATTACGAGGTTAATAAAAAAAAATCCCAATAACGTGCACGTGCAGTGTACTGCAGAGTAAAATGTTCTCGAAGCCCAGCAGGGATTCATCAAGTGCAAATAAACGTAAGCATGTGACGAGAGTAGCTGGTCACAATTTGTTTCAACAATCACCGACCTATATTAATTTTTCTTTTGTCCTGTGTGTTTTAACGATTCAAAGAATATTCGATTACCACTATTATTATACCATTTTATAATGGCAGGGGAGGGGGGAAAGGCGGGGGAGGGGGTTACTCAAAATTGTAGACTCGTGCATCAGCTGACCGTGGTTCAAAATTACAAGAAAAATTGGGGACCTGAATGAACGCCGCTCCGTGTTAGCGAACTCTGTTAAGGAGCAAGGATATAATAATAAATGTTGGCACCGTATAAAATTAATTAATTGATTTTGATCTGTTTTTTTATTTGTTTTTCCGTGGTGCTATTATCATATACACTTTAGCTTAGAGTAAAAGATGTTGATCGGTTGAAAATCTCAATTATTTTCATTTGTCTAAAAAATTATTGAAGATTATTTTTTTAGCTGATTAATTTTTGAAAAAACAAGACCTCAGATTGGAGAAATTGGTTTCGTTTTCTGTATTAAACTGGTTTTCAGTAATGTATTTTTTAATTAATTCCAAATATAATAAGATAGAAATAGTTTCGAAGTATATTGATTGATTAATTACTTATATTAATGGCTCACACAAAGCTACACGAAGTCTTTTGAGGAATGCCCAAGAAAGCCAAGTTTACCCCAAAAGTACTTAGAACTATAACCCAGCCTCGCACTCAGCATTTACAGATTAATTAAAAAATCTTCTTTGCCCCTTTTTGTACAAGATAAGATAGGTTGTAACAAAACTTGTTTACAAACAAAGAAATTACACTGAGTCGCAAAAATATGTCTGCACAGTAATAGTGATGTTTTTCAAAGAATAAGAGAAATTTTTATTAAATCCTATCACATTCAAAATTTAAATGTTTTTAAAAAATAGCTAACTTAAATTTAATTTTAATACGAAAAATATCCCAAAAATATAACCTTATAATTTGCAAAAATAGTTTAACTTAAAATTAACATGTAATTTATGTCACAAAAAATAAGTATGCGGGCAAAACAGGGAAAGAGAAAAAAGATAATTCTTACAAGTTTCTTTTGGAAAAACTAAAAATTAGTAATTTGTAGGTCAGCCTTTGGCTTTTAACACTGCTTTTAATCTTGATGACTTCTCTAAATTCTTAGTCTCAGAAGATGATATTTTCTACTATTTCTCTTCTCAGACATTCTTATTTTTTATCTCTTGTTTCACAATTTGTCTATCAAAGTAATCCCACAAGTGCTCAATTGGGTTAATATCGGGTGACTAAGGAGGTTTTTTGAGCTGCTTCTGAAAATTGTGGAGCAGCCATTCTTGTACAGTTCGAGCTGTGCGTTTTGGATCTTTATCTTGCAGAAAGATAAACGATTTCTTAAGTTCTAATTTTCAACGCATTGACGTAGATTATCTTTTAAAATGTTCAGATAACTGTGAATTGATTAATCATTCCAACCACTATTACTAAATTACCTACACCAGCCACTGACACCCAACTCCAAACCATAATTAAACTACCACCGTATTTAACAGTTCCTCTCCTGTTCTTTGGTACGAGCTCTGCATTTGCTTTTCTCCACACTTTTTGATGTCCATCTGATCCATAAATGTTGAATTTACTCTTATCTCATGACAAAACTCCGGAAAATCTGGTCCTGTTTTACATTCTCTTTTCCAAAGATAAGACTCTTTTTACGATTAACTTTGCTTACGAATGGTTTTCTTCACATGTGTCCGACCATGGTATCCTGCCTTTCGCAGTACACGGCGAATTGTCTCAGAATTGCAAGACTTACCTAAATGGCTTTCTACACCAGATTTTAATTTTGGAACTCTAATATTTGGATTTTTCCTTAATTTTTCTAACATTATCCCTACTTTCTCTATCAGTGAGTATGAGTGGTTGACCAGTTCTAACCTTATTTCTGACTTTTAATAACTTTTAAACAACTTTTTTCACTATAGCAGGATATTACCGATGATCTTAGAGATTGCCTATCGAAACTTGCTCTCCTTGTGCAGTTTTATTATTAAATCTTTCATATCTTGTGATAGGTCCTTTCCACACACACACGAGCACACACACGTGTGTGTGTGTGTAATAATTTAACTTTAATTCCTATTAGTTTCTCACAATAATAATTTAATTTCCTAATTTTTCCCATTCTCTCCTTTAAAAGGTAGTGTTCATTATTATTTCCTGATACGATTCTTTTTTAACTTTAATTTAATCAATCACGCGCTCTTAAAATCTTTAAAGTCAGCTGTTCCCCACGCTCCAGACTTATAGGGATGATCCTTACCAGACTTTAAGTCTACACTTAGATTCCCTTGAAATTCCTCCATCCATACCACATGGTCTCTGACGTTTAAAGTGAAATTTCCCTGATATATAACGAAAAACACAGCGAAAAGTTCGCTCTTGCTTTTACACCCATGCTCTCATAATCTGTACCCAACGGTGGAGTGGTGTAATTCCCTCCGTGTGGAAATGGTCTCTCTCTCCGCTACAATAAAATAGTTCTATAAAATGAAATTGGCTTCGACCGTTATTTTGATATATATATATATATATATCTTGTATTTATTTTAAAAATTTGGACTTTTTGATTGAAAATATAAAGTGCGTACTTACTTTTGTGACTAAGTATACATAATTTCAAGGAAAACTTAGAATGCCAGAAAACAGAAAAGATAGGTGAAGTACGCGAGATCATGGCAAAAGCAGGAAATATTTGAGATAAGGACAAAAAATTTACAACCGAATTTGCATCTTTAAACAAGGTAGACTTCTAATTTTGAGCCATATTTAATTAAGTTATGAGGAGATATACCTGAGCTGAAGCCCTATCCGCCTAACTTCTACGCCTCGACAATGTTTAAATGTAAAATCACGAGTTTATAATCATAGGACCTTGGATTCGAAACTGAATTTTATTGAGTGAGTAAGGTTTTATGGGGTAAGAGCCAAAAGAGGCAACGCTGCTATGTTATAACTATAATCAGACATTTGTTTAAACTAGGAGAGTCAACCTCATTTCTGGGCACAAGCTAAATTCAAACAAGTAAAGGTCATGCTTACCGCATTATATACAGATAAGGCGTTAATTTTTCTTCTAATAATTTCAATTAATAAACAAGTAAAAGTCATGCTTACCGCATTATATACAGATAAGGCGTTAATTTTTCTTCTAATAATTTCAATTAATAGTACACTTCATAGAAAGTGTACTATTAATTGTAATTTGTATCGTATTACCTATGTTGTTTACGGTGATGTTTTATGTTATGTAACCTTAGTTCATTTATAGCATTCTTGCGTATCAAGCAGATAATTTTATCTGTTATGTAACAACAAAAATACAATAATTTTTTAACTTATCTTGGAAGTACGGATGTTTATCAATTTTTCGTTTAGTTTTATAACTATCAGATTTTTTTAAAAAAAGGCATGCTGCTGTAAGACCCTAAAATTGATTAGTCATCATTAGAACAAAATAATAAACATTGGCTACACAAGTCAATGTTTTTTTCTAGGACCATTAACTTACCAGACACAGAATAACTGCCAAAATGAACAACACTTATTGTTCTTTTTCTCAGAAAGCGGAATATTTCATGTTAAGCACACCAAGTGAGGCAATAAGAGATTTGTAGCATGTTAGATATTGGTTTGCTATCGGCCGCTAAAATATTGTTTACGGTTATTGATAGAAGAAATAATGCATCACGATTCACTAATTATTCATTGATGAATGTTGTGGTAATTTTCAGTAATATTGCATAGTAGAAAAATTAAACTGTGATTTACTAAATTTTTGTTATGTAGAGTTCTGTTAGTTGGGCTGCAAAGATATTCGTTGTGAAACAAGGGCCGTGAGTTTGACGTACTTGATTTAAACAGTAATCTAGACAGAAAAAAGGAAGAAAAAAAAAAGTAAAAATCGGTTATAGACAAAAGGAGGGTCGAAAATAGAGAAGATACTGCATGTTCAATGTAAGTTTTTATATAACATGGTATAGGAAAATTGTAAAATGAGATATCGTCAAACTCACAGTTGTACAGAATTTTGAGGCATCAATATCATTTTTAAGTAACTCTGGTATAAGATTCTTAACCAAGGATTTGTGGAAATGTTTTTGAGGTCTTTGAATTTAAATGAAAACAAATCAAATTATTTATAATTATTATCAATAAAAATTAGCTAGATTTAATTTTTCCTTCCTTTCCATATTTTAACACAATAACTATATTAGTCAGTAAAAAAATAAAGTCGTATTTTTTTATTCTTATTCCAGCGAATAAACAGAGTTGCTTGAAAATATTACAAAACATAACACAAATTATCATAAAAATACTCCCCATACTTTTTTACCAGTTCAAAGGTTTAAATTGTGCTTTTCATTTTCTATTTTTGAATAATGAGTAGGCCGCGGTAGCCTAGTGGTCATGGTTTCGGATTCGGGGCCGGCGGTTTTCGTTCAGTCGTGGGTTTGATCCTTGGCCGCCAAAGACCCGCCTTGTAGCCGGGGCTGATGCACGTTAAATCTGTCGGGGCCTTAAGTTCTCCCGTTGGCGTGATGTGGATGTTAGAAGAGGGGGTGCCAACTCCAGTGTCGTCCTCGTCACTTGACCGTGGTTCAAAATTACAAGGACCGTCACCAATAGCCCTCGTGTTGCTTCTAGTGCGATATATATATATATATATATATATATATAACTCGAAAGCTTACGCAAAATAATTTTTTGATTCTTTCATGATATTTATTAAAGAACTTTCAAAATATTTTAAAAACCACTCATATGGTACTTTACATTTAGTGTCATTAAAATTCGCTTTCTCTAACTTCATTTCTAATGCTAATAAAACGCTTTATTTCTTACGAATAAATTTTTCTCGTTCATTCCTTTCCCTCTGATCGTTAATCTTATTTCTCACAAAAAAATGACACCTTGCGTTAAGTTCATAAAATAAAAAAGACGTAAAACTTATGAGAATATGTATACTCTACATTGAGTAAGATGAACGAGATAAGTAAAACTTTGAAGAAAAAAAAATTTCTTCACATGAAGAAATCTTCGAAAACCACCCACCCGTTCCTCCATGCTCAGTGACCAATTGACAAATCTGAGCAATCATAAAGCCACACACACACATTTCCTCATTCCGGCAATGAATATAAACTAACAAATAGGTTTCGAGCAACTTCTGTACTCGTGCAGAAGGCATGACGTATTTCGCGAATCAATTCGGACGATATATCCTGTTCTGAACCCCAGAGAGCATCGCGTAAAGTGATTCAACCTCTCAGCTGACTGAGTGGCCTGGAACAACGCAGACGATTCGTCCCGTTATCATTTGCTATCGAAGCACTTCTGACTCGTGTTCTTTTTTAGAATTGTTCCAGAGAAGAGAGAAACATGCTGCCTTCCGCGATAGGCTTGTTCGCTATCGTTGCTCTTTTGAACAACGTTGTTTTTGTTCAATCAGGTAAGGACTTTTTTTTTTTTTTTTTTTCATGAAGTAAAATGTTCTCGTTTGTTTTATTTTTTGCAAAAATTGACGGTGTATTCGGTATAAATTTTAAATAAATGGGAAAATTGTTCTGGGCTATTATTAATATTTATATTTTGAAAGCAACTTTTGTTAGCTTCTTTTGTAATAAGCCCAGTGCCATAAAATATGTATTGAAAATCTTCAAAATCAGAATACATTTTTTTTTTTCGTTTGTGAAGTTAAAATTTTTCATGTGTAATTCGTTTTTTTTTTCCAAAATTTCTTTGAAAACAAGTAAAAACGTCAATAAATTATTGTTTTGTGACTCTTTTATTTTTGTTCGATTAATGTTCAGTTTCGATTAAATGTTTTATTACAACAAAATGAACTCTGAATTCCAATTTAAGTTAGCGAATCATTTTTGCCTATTTGATTTCCAAGGTTCAACCTTCAGTATTTTGATCTTGACGCTTTTAATATTAGTCAAATAGCTTAAAATCATTTTACTGCAAAATAAATCAAAAACTTAATGATTATTGTGTTTATTAACAAGCATTTTGCAGTAAGAAATAAAATTCTGTATTAGTTATTATAATATCTAAATGTGGCGGCGGTAGCCTTGTGCTCATAGTCACAAACTCATGGCCGGCTTTGTTTCTATCGAATCGAGGGTTTGAGCCTGATATCTTGTTAGGACCCGCCATATAGCTGAGGTGATGCACATTAAATATTGTGGAACTCTCATGTCCTCTAATTGGTATAGTGTGGAAGTTTGGACAGGAAGGTACCAGCTCAGGTATCGTCTTCGTCACTGGACCGAGGTCCGTCGCCAATTGTCCTCGCTTTATTTCCTTTGCCCTCTTGTTGCTTCTAGTATGATGTTAATAAAACCAACAAATCAATTGCTTTGTTTCTAAGCTCGATGTTTATAAACAATCATTATTTAAATAATAATAAAAAGCAACTGATCGAGAATTTTCATAATCCGTTTTCCACATCTGGGATTTTTTTTTTTTTTTAATTAACAATTTATAGCAGAACTATCATAAATGGGGGGGGGGAAAACCACTTTTTAAAAAAAAATTACATTCTTAAAAATAATGAAAGTTGAAATATTTTTTTAAATGAAGTATAGGTTGCACGCCAAATTTTGTTATTTCCCCCTTCAATAACTCTTTTATTCTGCCAAACTCTTCGAGTTTTTTGGTAACCCAAAATAAACTTTGGTGATTTATTTTAAGTCTCCTAAATATTGCTAAAATCGCCAATCTGCAACCTAAACTTTATTTTAACCAGAAATGCTGATGTATGAAATTTGATTAACTGAAACTATTGCATTATTTTGGACATATACATTGTAACTTCAATGATCTTGGCATCTAACTATTTTCAGTAGATTCTTAATTTGAAAAATAAAGTTGAACTACAAATGAAACAACAATGTCATACAACGTACATTATTTTCAAACTTGCTTGACAATACCTTTCTTTTAAAATGAATGAATCAACAATATTTTTTTTTTTTTTTTTTTGTAAAAGCTCTGCTTGTATTTTCCACCTTTATAGATGAATAGCTCATTGTGATTCAACATTTATTACACCATATCAGAGTAAAAGATATAAATAATTTCTATTTGCTTCCTTATAAGGAAGTTCTTTTTAAAGAATGCTTTATTAGATTGTGTACTAAAAATAAATTTAATTGATTTTCCGCCGTAACTTTATTTAATCTTTATTTCTATTTTAAAAATAATCTCTTAGAGGGATATTTTTTGTTTGTTTATTAGCACATTAGCTATCTTTTAAGGTTGTTGATATTCTAGAATCAAACTGAAGGAAAAATTTAGAGACTAATGCAAAAATACTTTTTCCCACAAAACTGGCAAATCATGGTAGTACAATAATTAAGATCGACAGTTCACTGCCATGTGTTCAACGAGTGTTCGGCGCAGTATAGCCATATTTCGCACTTGCGCCATAAACATACAACCACTCGCTCACTTCCCTGTGATACGAGTGAGCTAATAAGTCGCAAATTCGTAGCCGCGGTAGCCAAGTGGTCGCAGACTTGTGGCCGGCGGTTTTCCTCGAGTCTTAGGTTCGAGAGTTATGTCACTAAAGACCAGCCGCTTAGCCGAGGCTGATGCACGTCAAATCTGTCGAGGCCTAAAGAGTCCTCCCATTGGTACGGTATGGAAGTTAGGGGAGAGGGGTGCCAGTTTATAGATATCATCCTCGTCACTTGACCGAGGTTCAAAATTACGAGGCTTGTCGCCAATAGCCCTCGTGTTGCTTCTCAGTGTGACGTTCATTAACAATCCCTCACAGTAAGTCCCGAATTCGGATATTGATTCCTCAAAGAAAAATGTGGAATTATGGGAAGTGCTATATGGTTATTCAATATGGTATCAAATGCTTCATTCGGCTTAGTTCGAAAATTAAAGTGCTTGATTTACTAACGTCGCTCTAAGAAGCAACACCAGGTCGATTGGGATGAATCGCGTAATTTTGATATACGGTCAAATGGCGAAGACGATACTTAACGTGACATCCCTCTCCAAACTGCCATTCAATCCAAACGAGTGTACATCGAATCTAATCGCATTCAGCATGCATAATCTCTGCTGCACGACGGGTCTTTAGCGGAAGCAGGACTCGAGCCCACGACTCGGCTGAAATAACGTCGACCGCGAGTTCTCAACCGTGACCACTCTACTACAGCGCCCGCGAAGAGAAATGTTTAATTCGTTGTTATATTAGTTATTAACAGGATTCTTACTCACACAATACGAGTCATTTCCTATAGTATTTGGGTAAATCTAACACAGCACGATTAACATAATATGTAATAATACTTTTAATAACAATTTAGTATCTTAATTTAATGAAGAGATCCGTCACTTACAATTTACGTGTTGCATCTAGTTCGACGTATATTAATAACAAATTAATCATTGCTGTATTACTTCAATTTTCAATTATGTTCAGTTAATAAAAGGTTTTGATGTTGATCAATGATAGATAGCCGCGGTAATCGAATAATCATGGTCGTGAATTTGTGACCAGCGATGTTTTAGTCGAGCCGCGTATTTAAATTCTTGATTCCATTTGAGATTCACTGTAAAGAGGGATGATGTGCGTTGTCTCTCAAGACTCAATCCTTTCGTTAGCATGGTATGGATATGGAAAATAGAGTGCCAGTTTAATGTCGAACTCGTCATCTGACCGTGGCTCAAAATTACGGCGCGTGTCGATTGTTTGACCTTTGAGTCTGACTGAAATAGTAAGCCGGAAACACTTTTAATAAACAAACGGTGATTGATTATTACAACCGATCTGATTACTATAGCCTGATTACTAGAACTTTGTTTTTTTTTAAATCTGATCGTTCAAAATAAAAATCCTACGGTTCTAAAATTTTTTTCTGCATTCTTGAACTTAAAATCATGTTAATTTATCCAACCATTACATTTGTCAGTGGCATATTTGCTCTAAAGGAGGTTAATTTAGACTAATCAACCAGAACTAAACATGTTTCAGTTCGCTGATATCACTGGCTTTTAAATATTATCAGGGCCGCAGTAGTCGAGTGGGTTCAAGACTGCGAACTGCGTTGGGACAATATTCAAGCAGGACTTCAAGCTGAAATCCAAATTCCACTAAAAATGAATCATGCGTTATACAGGGTTATTCAAAATCAAGCATCCATTTCCAAAATGTCATTCTCAAAAAAAAAAAAAAAAAAGACATAGAACGATGTGTAATACGTGAATACAAAGGAAAAACGAGGAAGTTTTATATTGTGAATAATAGATGGCAGTCGTGTTCTTCGTGAAGCTGTTTCACGAAAGCTGTTTTAGAAGCTTTTACGGAGCTACCTCGCAGTTGGACGCTCCCAATGGACCAGATGACTTGTTATGCGGCTAGTCACTTGGTATAACCCAATGCGATTACTTTTTGGGAGGGATTTGTTAAAGATAGTTAAGTATATGCGCCGCCATTATCCATAAATTTATGTGGACTTAAACAACGGATTTCTGCAGCTGTGGCAATCAATTACCACTGACACTTTACAACGTTTATGACAAGAATTTACTTATCGAATTGGTATTATACGTGTAACTAAAGGAAGTTGTATCGAACACTTGTAAAAACTTTTATATTTTCCATTTGCCTTCATGTATTACTTATTATTCTGTGTCGCGTTTATTTCTGAAAATATGGAATTTTGAAATCGAATGAATCATTTTGAATAGCCCTATAATGAAAGGTTCTGCTCGTAAAACGGAGTTTATTATCAAAGTCTTCAAACTATTTATTTTAGCTGTGGTCGCGGTAGTCTACTGGTAGCGGTCACAAACTCGCTGCCGTCATTGCTTCGTCGAATCGAAGTTCGACTCCTGATGCCACTAAAGACCCGCTGTGTAACGGGGTTGATACAATGTTAAACCTGTCGAGGTTCTTATTTTTCCAGTACGGGTATCACTATCCCGAGGAACATCGGTGATCTTTTTTTCTCCCATAGGATTTACTGCTTTGATAAACACGTGTGACGTAGCCCCGAGATTCCCAAGCGATTCTTCTTTATTTTCGACTCTGCTTGTCTCCTAAATTTTATCTTTATTTTCCATTTTTCAAACGTCTGGATCTAATTTATACCTTGTTTGCCACAACATTGCCCCGTATGGCTTTTTGCCATTAAACTCCGCCGTCACTCACTAGCTCTCTAAGTTTCGGAGTTTGGAAAGTGGGATTTTAGCTCAAATGTCGTCCTCGTCTCTTGACTGAGGCTGAAAATTACAACGTTCGCTACTAACAACTCTCGTATTGCTTCAAAGTGTGACGTTAATAAATAATCAAATAAAAACTTCCCTCGACTTTCATACCACTCTACGAGAGGAATTTGGTTGAATGTAACTTACAGCAACTTGCAGAATGGTCTTAAATGGAACAGGACTGGAACCTATGCCCTTATAAGAACGTCACAATTCATGGATCTTATCTCCGAGCTACCATGACCCTGATATATCAATAAATATAGGCTGAGGTATTGAAGCTTTTTGGCTTTCAATCCATGAGAACATGAACTATATAATTAAAAAGGAATTTTCTCAAGCGATGATGCTACTATAATAATCTACACGTGTATAATAATAGAGGAAAGTTTTAGTCCTTTTTTTTTTTTTTTTTTTTTGTTGTTTCTTTCCCATTCGATATATTTGACCTTGCGAAAAACCAAAAATAGAAGGCTACAATAAACAAAGCGATAGTTAAAGGTCAAACAAATCATTATCTAGTAGACGCCAGAATGTTGATAAACATACAAATACATTTAAAACTAAATCATTATCATTCAAGGAGCTTTACATCTTTCAATATTTCACAAATTTATATTTAAATGGCTCAGCACCGTACATATTTGTGATTAGATAACACAAAGTTCTTAAATAACTCGTTTTTTATTTTTATCTGGTTTATGTACCGGTTAAAGAAATCTGCTTCCGAACAAATATTTTTTGCCACATCAGAAAAATAAAAAAAATCATTTGCCTATGAATCGTCACTATTATTTATAAATGTTTCTTTTTTATTAACATTGCATGCGTTGCAAATATTCTAACATTAAAACTTAGTTGATATACAAAATTTCGTTTTGTGAAATACTGATAAAGGATAAAAGATGTCATTGCAAATTATCTGAACGATCTAGATAGTTGAACAAAGCATGATGTTTCATTCGGAAAACAATTATGAAACATTGAATGAAATTTTAGTGGGGGACTAAAATTATATATAAATAAATAAGGATATTCGTTTTTTAAGTTTAACTTGAATTTAGAGTTGTTCGACATTTGTTTTTTCCATCAAATGACAAGGGGAAAAATGTTTACAGGTTTAATTTTGCTTGATTTCTTATAAATATTATAGAAATCATATTTTGTGTTTCAAAATTTATTAAGTAAAAATCACTTTAAATTTTTTTTAAAAAATTTAAGATTTATGTTGTTATAAAATACATATAAATTTCTTTAGGTATGTATATTTACTCAAAATATTCTAGTACGAAATAAAAAGTCAAGTATTTATGGTAAATCCTCAATCCTGAAAATTGGCTCGATTTCCAAACAAATTTACACTAATTATTTCCAGTCCAATTACACCAAAACAATCATAGTTAAGTCATATTTTTCTGATTTAGTGAAAAGGTGATGGTAACTTTTTTTTTTTTTGGTAAGAGTTTCCCAAAATTTATCTTCCAAAAGAATTGAATAAATTGCTAAATATCATCATTAAAAATGAATATTTTGTCTTAAATAGTACTTATTGTGTAAATTTGAATTTTTAAAGCAATTTCAAGTAAAAGTAAGATCTAAAATCTACATAGCTTCATAAATATATGAATAGCCTGGGCAGGCATTTTACTCCGGTTTCATTTATACAGTAAGGTAGGAAGTAACAAGCAGTTTACGACACGCCGAGGCGCTTAATTTAAAGTAGGGAGACCGTGGTGTCGAAAGTTTCAAAATAAACCAAATCATTTTAACGAGAAGTGAATATCTAAGATTGAGAAAAGCGTTGTTCTCGCAAGCATACTGCGAGATATGATTTGGGTTATGTGTGTGACGAAACTCATGGATGGTATTTAGTGCAAAAAGAGTCGTGGAAAAAATAGCTACTTGATTTTAAAAAAATAGATAACGCTTTACGATCTTGGCTTATCTGTTGATGTTTTGACAACTCCGGAAGTTATTTATAAAAATTCATTTCTTATCAGACGGAAGTTCCATGAAATTTCTAAAATGCGTGACACTAATTACAATGGAAGTACATTATAAAGTTACAAAAATATTGGGTATTTTGATAGACATTTAAAAGTTAATTATGTTAGAAAAACATCCATTTACGTAACAATGCATAAAAACGAACCGCCGTGCTGATTAATGAAGATTACTCCACGTTGAATGAAAATGAGTTCTCACATGATGTGGACATTACAAGAGTAAGGTACTGGAATAGGGTGTAGGCCTTTTGTTATTTGAACAATATTTAAAATTTCGAAGTCCGTCGCCAATACTTTTCGTGATGCGCCGCTAATATAAACGAACTAACTGAACATTACGTGTTTATAACAGGAGGCAGGTGTACGACAATGCTTATACTACTAAAATATTAATCATTTGCACACAGTTAGCAATTTATATCTATCAATTAATATTGATTTCGTTAAAAAAAAATAACCCCATCTAGAAGCTTTATTAGAGCTATTACGGACAGATCTCTTGGTTATAAATTACGGACCACCTGAGCTAAAAGCTCACCACACTTTACTTCCACACCGCTTGAAAGGCCGCTAGAACGGAAGGGTCATGGTCACGATCTCATGGTCGCCGTTGTTTCCATCGAGTCGTGAGTTCTAGTCCTGTTTCATTACGAGATACGAGCTCTTTTGGACGAAATGCATCCGAGTCCCATGTTTGGATATTCTTTTGGACGTGTTGTTTCTAAGTGCCATGTGTGGCCTCGATAGCCGAGTAGTCATGGTTTTCAGACTTGTGGCCGGCGTTTTTCGTTGAGTCGTGGGTTCGAGCCTTGGCCACTAAAAACCTGTCGTGTAGCCTGGACTGATGCACGTTAAATCTGTCGGGGTCCAAAGTCCTCCCGTGGCGTGATGTGGAAGTTAGGAGGATGGTGCCAGCTCATGTGTCGTCCTCGTCACTAGACCGAGGTTCAAAATTACAAGGTACGTCGCCAATAGCCCTCGTGTTGCTTCCAGTGCGAGGTTACTAAAAACAAAACAATCAATTTCTTCACGTCTGGACCATAGTTAAATCTTGTTTGGCGCAGCATAGCCATATCTGGCTCTTGCGCCAATAAACTTTACAATCACTCACCCTTGTGTGTGTTATACCATGCATTCTCGTATATCGCACCACCACCACCGCCTTATAAATTGTTTACAAACATTAACTAAAATACGATTCTATAAGCAAATTCTTTTTTTTTGTTCAAAATTATGAGGACCATCGCCATTAGCCATCGTGTTGTTTCTAGTGCTACTTTAATAAAACTACACTAAAACTAAACTAATCTAAGTGCCATGTTAATAAAAACAATCAATCGAGTCTATAATTTCATTAGAGAGCTGTGATGCAAATAGACATTGAATCCACCGGGGCTCAAAGCGCTCACGTTTAAATGGTGTGGAAGTTAGGAGATGTTAACTCGGGTGTTGTATTTATTACTTGACCGTGGCTCAAAATTACTAGGTCCGTCGCCAATAGTCCTCGAGTCGCTTCCAAGAGCGATGTTTAATACATAATCTATACCGCTTGAGAAACTTGAAGCAGCCCCTATTGTTCCACACGATGGATCTTTAATGGAATTGGAATCGAACCTGCAACTCATTTTAGACATCACTGACTGCGAAATAGACAATTCTGACCTCTGGACCATTGTTTCAGTCGAGTCGTACGTTCGAGTGCTGATGCTACTAAAGAACATCTTGTGAAGGGTTGACGCATGTTGAGGCTCGATGTTCTCACGTTGGAATGATGTAGAGAGTGAGGTACCAGCTTAGGGGTCATCTTCATTTGATCGTGGCTCAAAATTACTAGGTCCGTTGGCAATAACCCTTGTGTTGCTTCTAAGTGTGTCGTTAATGTTCAAGCAACCGACCGCCGGGCCGTCGTTTAGGCAAAATAAAATCATACTTCTTTGTTTTAAAGATTAACAGGAAATTTGACGTAAAACTGTATGTATGTAACCTTATTTTTAGGTGATTGAAAGCACCTGGTGTCATATTTCCCCCCTTGTTCAGTATATTTTATTGGCTTTTTTTTTAATATTCCTCGTTGAACATTACTATCCAGATCTTATTATTATTAAAAATATAACAGCTATTTTTTAAACATTTATGGAGTGACACATTTTATGTGGAAGGAAGTATCTATGTTACAAAATTTAATTTTTTCGTCATTCAATTCTTCTGAATTTGCATCCTTATATTTCAGAATCTTGTTTATGTACACAAAAGAAATATTAAAAAATCATTTAATTAACGCAGAGTGTAAGTCAAGGATTACACAATGTGTAATATCGCTTTGTTCCATGAGAGTGCTGATAAAATCAAGTTTTTGCATAAAACGGGAACCAAGAACACTGCGGAAAGAGTAAAAGGAAAAAACCACGAACAAAATACTCAACAGTAAAATCCTTCTCGCAAATCTTTTTTTCTGAAATATTAAAGAAACAATTTTTTTTTTATTGGCACGTTTCAGAAAATATCAAACAATATCACCAGACCATAAAACACGGAAGCGGCACTTTTTCTAGCGGCACTTCATCCACTTTTGATTTTACCCGCAATGGGTGTGACAGTTCACTCATCTGTTTAAATTCAAAACTGAGGTCAAAATGCGAGGTCATGTTATTAAATTCAAACGTGCATTGCCTGTTGAAATGATAGCTGAATTTCAAACGCGTGGGAAATAAACGAAAAATAGAAGCATTGTTCTTCAATTGGATCCATTTGTTTCAGAAGTAGTTTTATTTTCCGGGATCCGTTGTAACCTTGCGGATGGATTTTGTTGTAAAGGGAAGGTCATGGTCATAAAATATACCAGAATTTTAAAACATTTCAGAAGACGCATATTGTTTTCTCATTGAAATACATTGAATATCCAAAACATTTCAATGTGATAAAATTTCCATTCATTACTGTTATACGTAGCAGATAGATATTGTATGTTTGTTTTGTGTATATCGAATGGAATTAAAATATTTTATTTCTTTCAACCTTATCTAAAAGAGATGTAGATATGGTTTGTTTTTTAATAAGCACACTGCCCTTAACGAGTACATTTGTTATTCAAATTCTGTAGCGATCAGCTTCTGTGTGTGTGAGTGCCATCAATGAATTTATTCAAAAGTAATTTGATCTTGAGTGTATGGCCGTGGTCGCAGACTCGGTGGCCGGCGTTGTTTTCGTCGAGTCGTGAGTTCGAGTCCTGATTCCACTAAAGACTCGACGTGTAGCTGGGCTGATGCACGTTAAATCTGACTGAGGTCCTGAGGAGTGATGTGGAAGTCTGGAGAGGAAGGTGCCAGCTCGGATATAGTCTCCGTCACTTGACCGATGTTCAAAATACCCAAGTCTGTCACCAATAGCTCTCGTGTAGCTTTTCAGTGCGACTTTAATAAACAATCACTATTGCCATCTATGAAGATAGGGTAAGAAAAGAAAAACTAATATCCTAAGTATATAGTGCGGCCCGCGTGACTTTTGTTTGTTAGAAATCGGACCGTAGTTGAAAATAAATTTGATACATTTGCCTTAGAACAGCGGTATTCAACCTTTTGCACCATGGGGAACCCCCCCCCCCTTTTTTTTTGTTCCGTTTTCTTGAAAGAACCTCTTGATGAAAGAACAGAAAAAATAGGATATTAAAGCTTTATCCCACTCAAATTTACAAAATTATTACTGCATCTTTATTTTATTGCAATAGAAACGTCTTAATAAGATAATGATTGGAAAGGTAGCTTGTGACGCTTTTTGGTTTTCTAAAATGTATTCTATCAATAATGAATAAAAGCGATGATATTTTAAATCATAACAAATTCATTAAGAAAAAATTAATGACTTGGCTGCGATTGTTTTTTAATGCAAAGTATTTTAACGTCTGGAGTAATTGTTGAAATATGTAATCTAATGTCCTCTTCAGCATCCAATCTGTTTCTGCATTTAGTTTCTGTCACAGTATACAAAGAGAAAGTTCTTTCGTACTCATAGGTTGAAACAAATGGCATTAGATGTTTCTCAGCTCTTTTGGTAATTTCAGGATGTTCTTCTCTAGTATCAATCCGAAAATGCGTAACATCAACTTGGCTAAATTTTAACCTAAACTGAGTGCCGTTCCATATATCAATTCGAGATATATTGACTGAGCCAAAGAACGAAGGATAAATTATAATCTATTGTGTCTCGATTAATGTATTTGAAGCACGTGACGAAATTTAAGATCTTATTTTATCCATAAAATATTTTATATTTATTCTTACAATCAAATTGCGTTTAAGAATTCGATCTGATATAAAAATTAAAATTTTACGAAAATTTTAGCGCTTTGATTAAGTAAATAGCGCGGATCACTTGCGGAAACTCTGTCAAAGTTTCATGGAACTCTAGGGTTCCGCGGAACCCAGGTTGAAGACCTCTGTCTTGGACGAACAAACAAAAGGAAGAATTGAGTTACTGACCCTTCATTGAAGATCCGTTCAGTTTTTATCTTCGTCGATCCGTTGAATAAGGAGCTTTCGTGCAGTGCACTTCTGCTCTATAACTTTATCACGCATTCAACTAACTAACTAAATTCATGGATGCTTATATTTGTGGATCTCCTCATTTCTGTTCAGTACACTTCCTTAATTCTAATCTATATGTCGCATTTCATTCATTGGTAGTAGTTTTCAATTCAAACAAATTCTATTAAGGGTCTTCAAATTGTTAGTTGAAGGGGGGGGGGGGAATCGATAGAAGCCATAAATAAATTTATATGTCAAAAACACTGATAGGTTAAAAGAAACAAATTTAAATCAATAACTGCAGAGTTAAACATGAAAATTATAATATGTCCATAATCTTGGATAACTGGAATAAAATACATCTAATCTGACATCAAAATACTTACTGGTAAATTGTTTTACAAAAGATTTTATTCCGATTAAAAAATTCGAACAATGAAAACTCTCGATAAGATATGACATCTGTAACACAGGTGTTTGCTTAAATCCAAAAAACGAGTTTTTTCGGGGGAGTATTAATACCTCAAGGTCCTTAACAATGCGTGTTTTTCAAAAAAATATGACAATGGGTATGATTACATTTTCCCTCCAAGGCCGAGCTCATTGATATTACTTATAAATGATAAGTAATAAGTGATAGTTTGAAATATTAAAAAAGAAGACAAATTAGGTAATCTTGTAAACTTGGTATCTAAAAATGTTCATTTTTCTCGTACAAAAAGTTTTATAAAATATTTAAATGATTTCATACGTACATTAATTTTTCGGTGTGTATACTAAATGAATTTTTTGGGACAGAGATTAATTCAGAATCTGGTCGACCCGTGTGGTGACCGGGGATGACAGAATAGTCTCACTGTAGCTCATGCATGTCGTAAAAGGCGACTAAAATGGGTACCCAGCGTCTGGGGGTATAGCCGGGCACCCTGCCCCTGGGGATTATATCAGGGGACCTCAGGGACTTCCCTTCTTCAGGTAAGTACGGGCATCATGACCCCGAGGCACCTTAGTGATCTTTTTCTTTCCCATGGGGTTTACTGTCTTTGGTAAACACGGGTGTCGCACTCCTGGGATACCCTAGCGATCCTTCTCTATTTTCGACCCTCCTTCTTGTCAACCATTTTTACCTTTTTTTTCAACTTCACGTCTAGACCACAGTTTAATCTTGTTTGGCGCAGCATAGCCATATCTGGCTCTTGCGCCAATAAAATTTACATTCACTCACACACTCACTCAGAATCTGGTCGCTAGATTCTGTGTAAGTTTTAAATTGTTGCATTTTCAAAATCTTATCGAAATGAGCTGTAATTTCATAAAAGGTAAAAATAAATGTAGTCAGCGAATTAATAAGAATATTAAATGTATTTAATGAAAGAAAGTAATGGTTTAGATTTATTTCATAGTTAATTAACTAAAGCATTAATATTTTATTCTATTGTATATGTTATAAACTGAACTGAACTAATGTTAAGACTGAAAACTTTACTGAAAGGAAAAGTAACACGCCATTCTAATTTTTAGAGTCAGACATGTTGTATTTTAATTATTGGGTTGTGAAATGTGACCGAATAAAGCGTAATTGGAATATTGGTGGTGAATTGTTAGATAAATTATGAAGGGATTCGACCGCAATAAATAATAGATGATTTAAATATATTACTTAAATTTTCATTTCGCTTAAAAATATCTTTTTAACTCATAAATCAATGATTCTCGAACTGCTTTTCGCGCACTCCAAGCAGTATGCGAAAGTTACTATGGGATGAAAAAGCCCCTTTTAAGGAAAATTAATTTTTGACGAGTATTTTCGAAAATGAGTTTAATCTGTGAAGTTATTATTAAAAGAAATGTCTAAAATTTCTCGTGCCACACACGCACAACCCACACACATAATTGTATGAAATTTCTGCAAACAAATTATATGGATTCAGCGATTTCTTTACATTAAAGCGCAAACTGAAATACTCGTAATACCTAATTAAAAAAATGACTTATCTTACCATGAATTCTGTGGCTATTTTACGAAAAGTTTTAAAATAGGAAAGATGTTAGAATAGCTGCTGTATGTATTATTCAGGAAATATAATACAATGGGCATCAGATATAATTTCCAATTTGAATAATTTTATTAATCCAAGAGTAAACTGTAATTAAGTAATACATAAATATAAGCTTTGAAATTTACCGTATTTTAGCGTGTATCAGAAACTATTTGATTCTTTTTGGGAGCAGAGAGGCTTAAAATGAAGGAAAAAGTTTTCACTAAAAGAAAAGTTACTTCCGGAAGAAACGCCGTGGCCTTTTCATGTTCAAAACTTACTTTCAATAGATGTGGCTTTTCCACCGATGAGGCGCTTACGTGCATTAAAAAAAAAATACTCCATTAGACGTCATTGTAAATAACTTGGATCTCATACAGAAGACCACCCAGTTGCTTTCTGCAAACTTCATTGTGTTAATATTCTTTCCCTTGAACGGACCAACGTGCCTTATTGACTCTAAACGAACAACGTGCCTTATTCACTTCAAGCGAGACGTCGGAATAGTTACATTTTTCCCTCTTTAAAACCAGCATGCACAAAGAGAAAAATCAAATTTGTGAAGAACGGGTATAGTAATCAGATAGTGAAGAATCAGATATTGATGGCTTCATATGATGTACAGTTTGCTGTTTTTATTCTTGTTAACCAAAGTAAAATTTAAAACTCTCTTCTGTCGTTCAATTTACCATCTCACTGTTTCCGTCAAAATCTGAATTGAGAGTTTCCTTTGTGTTCTTCGCAAAACCGAAAAGAGATGGATCGCCGCGCGCGACTCGTTTGTTGCTGTGTAGGCCAAACTGATAACAAACGGTTCGGCCTTCAAATGTATACATACATTTTGAGTTTCAGTTACGTTAATATATTAAATTGACGTAACCAAAATATATTTTTATTTAGAACCAATTTTTCCCCTCGGGGGGCTTACCTTCTTTAGGTAAGAACCGGCATCAAGATTCCGAGCAATCCTAGTGATCTTTTCTTCCTATGGGGTTTACTGCTTTTGGTAAACACGATAACGTACTACCCGGATACACTAGTGATGGTTCTTTATTGACTAGATGGGTGATCGAAAATAATTTTTAACTTTTTACCCTGTTCTTTCAAATGTCTAGATCACAGCATTTCCTTGTTTGGTTCTTGCGCCAATAAACTTCACAATCACTTACTTCTGGAGGAAATTCCTCCGATGTGTAATTTTTGTATTTGTCCCTTCACTGTGAGACACATACTGAATGCTCTGCTTTTAACAATGCTCGTTTTCAACACTTTAAATCTTGTACACTTTCTTTAATTGACTAGGTACTGTGGAAATCCCCAACCAAATATCTTCAAATGTTTTAACTGACATTAGTTTTAATCCATACATATATAGTTTTATTAAATTTTATTTTACTCTCCACACTGCGCTCGATTTTTAGATTGTTTGAATCACTTATTGCAATTCAAATAATCGTAAGGTAACATCTTCACCTTGAGTTGGGAACAATATGTCCTTTCATAACTCCTTGCCAGAAATTTTATAAAACCCACCAACAGTTTATTATTTTTTAATGATTAGATTTACAAGTTTTTTTTGCGAATAACTAGCTGATAACAGGATCACTTTTTTAAAAAACCCAATTTTGCCAAATATATTTTCTTAATGGTATTTCTATTATCAAGACACCTGGCTAAAAGAAGCCAGATGTCTTTAACCTTTCATTAGTTGCCTCTGGACTTAATGAGTGTATTAACTCCTTAATTTATTCACGCTCAGAGCTAAAAAAAAATGCAAATCAAATTTTTATCAATCTCTCTCCTATAAGGTTGTTCCATAACAGGCGCGACCAATAAAGGATTTGACGAAACGTACAGAATGAGTTCTTTAGGTCACTGTTTTATCCCATTTTCGTTATGGGAAAAGATTTTCAGAATAATTTAAAAATTGACTCGAATGCTCCACAACTCATAAAAGGACTTTAGTCTCTCATACCATTGAAAAATTTTAATGTTGTGTTGGTATTAAAATTCATGAAAAGTATTCGATGTCTTAGTACAAATATTCCTCGTATTTTACTATGTATTTAGTTATCTATTAGTTTGATGGTTTAAAATGAAATTTTTGCCGATTTTTCAATAGAAGTACATGGTTGTTTAATAGTAGTTGGTTTTATTGTCAGCCCATCAGGGGCTTACCTTCTTTAGGTTGGTACGGACATCATGATTACGAGACACCCTAGTGATATTTTTCTTTCTCATGGAGTTTGTTGAAGATCCACCAAGTCCAAAATATAGGGAGACCAGTTAATTTAAATACACATTTATTTTAGGACTCCACGTGCCAATCACACATAAACAAATATTTATATTATTTACAACTACACAAGGCTTCCACAATAGCCCATATTACAATTTAACCCGCTTTTGCGGTCAGGAGTAATAACCCGCTTTACGCGGTCAAGAGTAATAACCCGCTTTACG
>BMAW01054425.1:149295-163741 GCA_019974015.1 Nephila pilipes
CCGCTTTACGCGGTCAAGAGTAATAACCCGCTTTACGCGGTCAAGAGAAATAACCCGCTTTACGCGGTCAAGAGAAATAACCCGCCTTACGCGGTCAAGATCCAAGAGTCTTCTGAAATATTATCCATGAACCCGTGCGCTCTCACCCACACGAGACAAGGCGCCTCCTGGCGGGATCCGAGTAATTTATTTCCAACAGGGTTTATTGTCTTTGGTAAACACGGGCGATGTCACCTCAGGACATCCTAGCTATCCTTCTCTATTATCGAGCCTCTTTCTTGTCCACCAAATTTCCCTTTTTTTCCCATTTCTCTCATGTTTACATCAGTTACACATGTTTTGGGGCGGTATAATGAAATTGGACTCTTGCGCCATAAACCTATTTTCATTAACTCACCGTGAATCCATTTTACAAGTTGTTGTGAAATTTAGGAAAAACGATCAAATGTCGTCCTGGTCACTTGATCATACTTTCCTACGAGAATCACCATTTGTAACATTTGTGCAACATTAAGATAGTAATTCAAACCGACGAACTTCACAATTGAATAGCCCCTCAAAGGCTTGTCTACAAAATGTTAATACTGGACTGAAGATTCCAAGATTTCGGTGCGATCTTTTTTTTTTTTCTTCCATGACGGGTTTACTGTCTTTGGTGAACGTAAGAGAAGCGTCCCCGATTTTCCCTGCTGATCTTTCCTTACTTGCGACCTTCCTCTTTGTTAATCAATACTTGCAAAGTGAAAGGAGGCAGAAAAAGGCATCTTGATCATTGATATTCATTTGTAATAATAGTTTATACGAATATAATACGCTTCGTTACTATCATATTAAAACTTCGCGCGTAATAATAAAGAATAGAACTCTCAATAAGAACACTTTTTCCGATAAAAACAGGCTTGAGCATTAATTTTATATTCTGACTTCGATATCCTTTAGAGAATTAAGCGTGGTGGTATTTTTACACTACTCGTTTTCCTTCTAGTGGCCGCGGTAGCTTAGAGGTCATGGCCGTGGACTCGCGGCCGGCGCTATTTTCTTCGAGTCGTGGTTTCGAACTCTGATGCCACTGAAGACTCTGCATGTAGCTCGGCACGTTAAATCTAGTCTAGGTCCCAAGTCCTCCCAATGGTGTGATGTGAAATTTTCGTGAGGGAAGTGCCAGATCAGGTGTCATCCTCGTCACTTGACCGATGTTCAAAAGAACGAAGTCCATCGCCGATAGTCCTCGTGTTCCTTCCAAGAGCGACGTTAATAATCAATCACAAACATTATAAATCAATCCCTTATTACTGATGTGAAATGTGTTCCATGTTTCTTCTTCAATACTTTGGGTTTTAAACTTGACTTGTTCAAAGGAAAAATGGTGTCTTTTTGGAATGTTCGTAAATTTTAAGTATATTGCATCATAAACGGATATATGCGTTACAAACGTCCCAAACTTATATGAAAATTAGAAAATTTTTCTGCCTGAAAATGCTTCAAATTTGATCGGGTCCTTGACATTAAGGGAAGACATACTGAAAACTAGTTTTTTTGCGCAAATTGTTCAAATGTAGTATGTACATCAATCAAAGCAACTAATCAATAAAAAAAAAGTGTTTTCTGTATAAAAACTAAATTCCTGCTCTGTAAATGGATTTTTATTAGTACATATTAAAATCAAAATGCGAATTTATGAAATATTTCTAAATTTTAGAGGACTTTATGTGGCCCATATTATTAATTTATCACACAATTTAAGGAATTTATCTGAATATTGACAGATACTTTTTTTAGTCTGAAAACGTTTTGACATCTGGAGAAGACCCCCTTACGTCATTTAGTTTCCTTAAAAACAATTTTGTCTTTCGTGTACGACCTTCATATATTTCGTGGTGTTTTAATATTTATTTTGACATGAGAATATTTTCACTTATATATAATTTTTCTCTGTTACAAATTTTTTAGAGGAATTCTTATTTGAAAAGCATATAATCTGCTTTTAAGACATTGGCAAATATTCCGGTTCAATAGGGGGTATGGGGGATTAATTCTTTGAATATAATTTTTGTTTAATTTTAAGAAAAACTGGAAAGATTTCACTATTGTCATTTATAATGTTTTCTGGAATCAGTTTGAAAAATGCTTGGGGAACCTGAAAAGTAGGATCATGGCTTAACCGTTTAAGAATGTAACCCGAGTTATTTCGTTAAGTATAATGTATGCATTTTTTTTTTTTGTCACGAGATAACTCGGACTGACTCAACTATATTAATTTTGTCGAAACCATTTGTGTGTTCGGACAAAGATATACAATTATTATGCATTACCGAGTAGACTTGAAAATAATTTGAGTTTTTCTAGCGCGTAACAGAATATTTCAGTTTAGATTTTGAGTAGATGCCGGCATTTCTTTATACAAGTTGAGTCGATTCGCATTGTATTTGTCTTATAAATGACGGGACTTTTTGGTGTTTTAATATTTTCCCTATCTTACTCCTGCAACTGCTAAAACACAAAATCTTATAAGGCAATGTGTGTGTGTACACAAAATGTGGACGCCAAAGGGAAAAAAGTCTTGAAAAGAATCAAAAGTACTGATATATTTTTATATACATATATCATGTATAGTTACTGTTAAGTTCATTTGTGTGTATTGTACCATGCATTTGCGTAAATCACACCACCACCGACTTAAAAATTGTTTATAAACATTAACTAAAATACGATTCTATAAACAAATTGTCTTTTTTTAATCGCTATACTACCCCAACCGATTTCGCGAGTTCAAGTTTTGAATTTTGGTTAAATATTTTTTTGCCATTTTGATCCTTATTGGCAGAATTATTTCTGAATTATAATTATTCACATTATTATCGTTTTAAATTGACAATTAAAAAAAATTGGGGGCAGATAATTAAAAAAAATACTTTGATTCTTAAGCAATTAATGATACGTTTATGTGAGAGAGAACATTCCAAATTCAATTCTTCCAAAGCTCTTCGGGTGGAACGATAGTGATTGTTGCCATAAATAGCGTTAATAATCTGACGGAATCTCCCGTTTCTTTTGCGAAAGTGTTTTGGAGAAAACATTTTGAGTGATTGTGACTGTTTGTTCACGTCGCACTGAGAAGCAGCTCGAGAGTTTTTGGGGACGGACCTAGAATTTTTGAACATCAGTCGAAGGACTCCTGAGCTGACACTTCTCTCGCCAAACTTCTACACCACGCTAACGGGAGGACTTGAGACCTCGACCAGATTTAACACGCATCAGGGCCCGACGACTGCACGAAAGCAACGCCGGCCGCGAGACCTGACCATGATCACTAGGCTATAGCGGTCACAAAAGGAAATTTTGAGAGAGGGGTCTGTTCATAAGTCTTCGGCATATCAATGTGATAACATTTTCTGAAATCCGATATCAATAGACTACCATATAGTTCGTGAATATCGAGCTTTTATGTTCTACATCTCCACGAGGCCTCCTGTTTCATCAAGTACAGTATTCAGAGTAATTTTACAAAAGGAAACCTTCCATTTTAGTCCATTTTTGTCTTGCCAACAATAATATCGTTTATCGACTCGAGTTATAAAAAGTTACGATTAGCAAAATTTAACTTGGCATTCTCTCATGTAAAAGCTTCATAGACATCTAAGCTATTATGATTATTTTATTTATAGAGAAATGCATTATTCTAAATACCAATATCCATAAGTATATGTTAGTGGAAACTTACTCGCTTGAATATATATATATATATATATATATATATATATATAAACATGAATTTCTTCATTTTAAAATCATTAACGCTACACGTTTTCAAATTATAACCTAAATTTCGACTGGAAATTATAATGCCCGTCTATGCAGGGATCTAATAATGTAAGAATAAATAATTTTTACTGACATTAAAAAACTGAAATCGAACATGTAACGAAAAAACACGCGATTTTATAAATCCCCGTTACCCAATAAAGTTCAATACACTTGATGATGAAAATAGCAAAAATCATTACTATTAGAAGATTAAGCAATCATACGACTTGAGGATCACTGTACGTTTTGTATATGAATTTGGCTTCAAATTCGAGAAAAATGTTTCTTGGAAGAAATATTTCGAGGAAAAAAAAATTGTTGGCAAATGAATAAAATTTTGGGAACCTTATTTCAAACTATGTAGAAAACTTTATATTAATTGTTATTCTGCGTTAAATAATTCATTTCAATCGTAAAGTAAATAGTCCCAATGAAATAATTATTATACAATATAAGGATAAGGCGCGTAGTATAAGAATATTCCACCACAAATAACACTTGACTAATGAATCGGCTGAACAATGGAAACAATTCTACTGCTAAAAATAAAATAATACTTAACCAGCTACTATTCAATGTTTCTTGTAAGCAAAGCAGTTGATGATCACAGTTTTAAACGATCTGCTGCCACATCTGAACAATGGTCAAAAGGAGAACTAATTACTACGATTGTGAGAAGTTAATACGTGTGTAATGAGGCAGTTCGCCGTTTAAATAAGATTAAACCTACACATCATGAAACAATCGAGTAAGATATACGCAATGCTTCTAAAAAGTTCTGTAAGAGTTGTCCTTCACAATGTTATGAATGAGTAAAATTCAGTGGAGTTGAACAAGAGCATTAGGTATCTACTGTGCATGGTTTGTAATCTATAATTTGTTTAATTGGTATGCTTAATCATATTCCACTTTTCTCTTTTGTTTTTAACGTTGTGACGTCTTTTCTTCGTTATTTAATTCTGCTGCCATCGTTACATCTAATTAAATAGTCGATAATAACTGGACTCCGATTGCAGATGCGCAAGAGCAAGACAAAAGGCTTTGTTGATCACCAAAGAATACAGATAAAACTACTCCCTCTTGAATCCCACTTAAATTACCAATCCTTGATTATGATCTGCTAATAAAGTCTTAGCTTACCGATTTACTCCTTTTAATTCAAACACTTCTAGTAGCTTCGCATCTCATTACTTAGGCTGAGATTTCCTTCAGTCCAAAATATTAATTACAATGCCTCAATTCAATTTAATAACTATCGGTCCGCTGTTGTTCTCCCCTCCCCTTTTTTTCCTCTATCAATTATATTTCATTTATGTATCACTATATAATTCCATTCCCTACATTTATCTTCATCTTATTTACCTAATAACGTTTCATTTTGTTTGGGAAGAAATTGTAATTTTATGTCATTTATGTCATTCCCCGAGGTTAGTTAAGAGAAAATCGCGAATAGACCAACGATATAATGTTAATTAATGAGTGTTGGTGAACGGACGGCGTTGTTTTTTTGGGGTCGTTGACTCGAGCACTTACGGTATTAAATGGGGTTGATGAACGTTAAATCTATCGAGGTTCCAAGTCTTCCTGTTGGTGTAGTGAGGAAATTTGGAGAGGGAAGTGCAATTCAAGTGTCGTCCAGGGGCCGCGATAGCCTAGTGGTCAAGGTCGTGGATAGCGGCTGGCGGTTTTCGTTCAGTCGCGGGTTCGATCCTTGGCCACCAAAGACCCGCCGTGTAGCCGGGGCTGATGCACGTTAAATCTGTTCGGGGCCCAAAGTCCTCCCGTTGGCGTGGTGTGGATGTTAGGAGAGGGGGGTGCCAGCTCAGGTGTCGTCCTCGTCACTTGACCGTGGTTCAAAATTACGAGGTCCGTCGCCAATAGCCCTCGTGTTGCTTCTAGTGCGACGTTAATAAAAACTAAACTAAACTCAAGTGTCGTCCACATCATTTGAACGAGGATCTAAATCACGAGGTCCTTCGCCAATCGCCCTCGTGTTGCTACTAAGTGCGACGGTAATAAATAATCAAAAACCCTTTTACGTATAGCATGTTTATAGTGAATCCAACTTCATTAAGTTATTCTTAAATTTTCATTTCTTTGCATATAAAAGTGAAAACTTTAATACAGCCTCAATCCGGAAATTTCTTGGAACAGACGAGTCTAAAGAACTTTATTTTAATGGGAGGTACACTGAGACGATTTGAGCTTATAATCCCTCCCCCTCAACCCGATTCGAAACAAAAAAATTGTAAATTCATAAGCTTTATTTCCTTTATTAATAGTAATACAACAGAAATCTTCTTGAAGTAGCAATAAAAATTATACGAATGTTTTCAATTACTTGCGGAATATTTTCCAATTGTTTTTGTGAAGCATTTAAACATGAAGGTTAACTGCATAGAATCTTTTTCTCGGGTTATTGTTCTCTTTATTTTCTTAATATAAAGTTAATCTCCACTGAATAAAAGAATTTTTCGTATCTATTTCCTTTGTCATTTTTATTATCAATATGTTCTTTGGGTGAACGAAGGTCCATGTATATTTAGATAATAATAATCAAGATTACTACTGCCCTGAAATAAATCTATGATTTATGCTGATCGTGACATTTACATCAAGGTCATAGCTACTTTGGGTGTCGAAAATAATCGATAATTCTACTTATCCTCGAAATATATGTAACTGAACCTTTACAGGTTATGTGGAATTGTCTTCGGAAATTTTGGTATTCAACATAAGGATACTATTGTCATTTTTCTACACAGATAGCTTCATATTTTGAGATAAGAATTTATATATCATTGTTTTTAAGTTATCAGATATATTGACTGGAGAGGACTCGAATTTTTTAAGAACTTTTTCGGCACCCCGAATTTTATTTTGGATATTAATTTATCTCTATGTGCACAATGCTGTAAATTACAGTTATTAACGTTGACGTGTTGGGTGTCAGGAAGTCGTAGATTGAAGTAACCCGCAGTATGGAAAAGATAGAGTTTGATCTACAGAATTCTATAATGAATAGCCAGTGGCGGATCCAGGAGGTGGGCATGGGGGCACGTACCCCCTGTCATAATTTCGCGCACAGACAAAAAAAAAAAAAAAAAAAAAAAAAAAAACCATACCTGAATAGAAGTAAATTTACCAAATTTAAAAGTGTTTATTTTGTTATACTTCGATATTTTTTGTTGAGTCCAAGTACAGGACTTAGCATTGGCTGCGGTAGCGTGGTTATAGTCGCAAACTCGGGGCCAGTGTTGTTTTCGTCGAGTCGTAGATTCGAGCCCTGATGACTTGAACCGACTCCCAATAAATCCCGCCGTGCAGCAGGCCTGATGCACGTTAAATCTAGTCGAGTTCCGAAGTCCTCCCAGGCCACGGTAGCCTAGTGGTCATGACTTCGGATTCGTGGCAGGCGGTTTTCTTTCTGTCGCGGGTTCGATTCTTGGCTGCTAAGGACCCGGCGTGTAGCAGGGGCTGATGCATGTTAAATCTGTCGGGGCCCAAAGTCCTCTCGTTGCCGTGGTGTGAAAGTTAGGAGCTCGGCTCCAGTCAGGTGTCGTCCTCGTCACTTGACCGTGGTTCAAAATTACGAGGTCCGTCACCAATAGCCTTCGTGTTGCTTCTAGTGCGACGTTAATAAAAACTAATCAGAAGTCCTCCCATTGTTATAGTGTGGAAGTTTGACGAGGGACGAGCAAGATTAAGTGTTATCCTCGTCACATAACTGAAGCTCAAAATTACGATGTTCGTTTCCAAATGCCCTTGTGTTACTTCTAAACGGGACTATAATAATAATCAATCAAAAGGACCGAGCTATCTATCGTACTGCAAGTTTTCTGTTTTGAATTTGATTCTCCGTTAAGATTTTGTTTATTTTTAAGTTTAGGATTAAGTAAGCATGAATAATAAATGATACAAACACAGTTAAGTCTTATAAACAATTTAGAAGGGAGAAAAAAAATATGCCTCTCTCTAGTTGATTTGTGCTCCTATTATCGATTCTTTCTGCTGCTGACGAGCTTTGAAAGACCAGAAATGCTAGGAGAAATGCATAACTCTTGTTAGTGACTATGTAGATAAGTCTTAATTTTTACTTATTATTTGCTCTTAAGTTTCTATCTCTATTATTAATTCTTTTCAATACCCCGGGATAAAAAGGGATAAAAATTAAAACTCCACGATACTGTGGGTTACTTCAATCTACAGCTTCGTGAAACCAAACAAATCAACATAGATATTTACAATTTACAACATTATTTACATAAGAATCAGTTAAAAATGCAGATTAAATTTTACCCAACTCTCTCTTTCTCTCGTTATTTCTTAGCAATAATTAAAACTCTAAGATACCCCTTCTATTATACTTTTTTTCCCCACTGGTATGCTATTTATAACTGACCGCACTTATGACCGAAGCGCCAAGCAAATTTTATTTGGTGTCACTAAGGTTCCAGTAATCTTGCCATAAGTGATTCAGCCTCATTTTAATATTCAAATCGATCATCGTCACCAAAAGCCGATGACATTTCGCAGTAAGAGAAGTCTAACCGCACGAATAGGATTCAACATAAAGTGCCGGCAGTGTCTTTTACCGTTTCGTAACGGCGTTGACCCAACCCTGCATACGAATCAGATTCTGAAGAAAAGATAAAGGTTACTGAAGTTCACTGACCTACATATCCAGTTTTTTTTTTTTTTCTCTCACCTCACCTTTTGTTAAGATATGGACCAAGCGTCTAGGTTGAAAAAGAGGGAGGTCAAGTGTGTGCCGCTTTTCTGAGAATTTTATGCTCTCGCGTGACCAGAAATATATAACCTCCCGATTAAAACACCTGGTTAAAATTGAATTTTTAATTTCAGATGTGATGTTTCTTGTTTTAAATTGTGTAATTTTATTTACTTACTTATTTCTTTTTTTAACTTGGGCTTAGCTCGTTATGGAAACGCGGAAGAGGAAATGAAGTTTAAAATTTTCAATGCCTATAAATAAACGTGTCGGAACGAATTACTAGGCGTTTAATTATACATTGCAGTGAAGAATATCTATTCAATGTTGAATCCCTTTTCCAATCTTTGAAGTAAAAATTTGTTATGTTTTAAGTTACTAAAAGGGCTTTTGTTTTCGTTTACCCACAAAAAATGTGGTCCCTGACTATTTTTCAAAATAAAATGATATGCGCATGACTTGTTTAATCCGATATGATTTCTTTTAACTGATTCACAATAGTTTCAGTTTGAATTGTAGTTGCCTCATTCAAATATTACTGAAGTGATAAGGCAATATTTACTTCATTTTTACGTCATAGAAGCAGTTGAAAAGTACATTGAAAGCGGTAGTATTTTTTGCTGTTTATCAAAATAAGAATATAATTTTTTTTGCAAAATCTTTTTTTTTTTGGTACATGGTGATAGTTTTCTATGACTTGTGACGTTGGACTATACGCGATTTTCTCTTCACAAAACTCGGGGAGATTTTGGTTTCCTTTAGTTTTATTAACGTCAAGCTAGAAGCAACACGACAGCTATTGGCGACAGCAATCGTATTTTTGAACCTTGGTCAAGTGACGAGGACGACAACTGAGCTGGCATCTCCCTTTTCTAACTTCTACACCACGCCAAATGGGAGGACTTTGGGCCCCGATAGATTTAACGTGCATCAGCCCCGGCTACACGGCGGATCTTCAGTGGCATCAAGGTTTGCACCCGCAACTCGACGAAAACCGCCGGTCGCGGGTCCGCGGCTACGGTGAGTTTTTGGTAATTTGAATTGCTTACGGTTACAACTCCTTCCCAACCAATTTAAACGTGATTAGGTAAATTAGATGAAGATAAAAAGTATAGTGGGTTGAATTAGAGATATTGATACAAAAACGAAATGGAACTTAAATGAAAGAGAAGGGAGGCAGATGATAGCAAGCTGATTGATGTGTGTTAATTTAATTGAATCATTTCAATTAATCGTTTAGATTGAAACTACTCCTCTATGGAGAAAGAGTCGAATTTGTAATAAACAAGAACTGTGTGTGAATCGGAATGAGTGATTTGGTAAGCCAAGACTTTATTATTTGAACGCAAATTAGGATTAACTGAGTTAAGAGGGATTCGAGATAGCGATCTCGCACATTCATTGATAAATAATAAAGTGCGTTGCCCTAATCTTCGTATCTTCAGAGTGAGTTTTGAATCAAATGACTGTTTAACTCTACAGAGTTATCTTTAAGTCTAGTTAAATAATGAAGGAACATGCGTCGCAGAATACAGATGCCGAAAATTTCTACTTTTTTTTTTATTCCTAATAGTAGACGCTTAACATACAGGTTTATCAAGAAGCATTTCGGATGGCTCATTAATATTTTTTTTCTCGGGTAATTGTCGTAATTATTAATTGCATGCAGATCAAAACTATTTATTCAGATATATTCAATCTTCTATTTTAATTTAAAATGTATATTTCCAGCATGTTTATGAACCGTTCCTGTCCTTTCCCCTGTCCCTATTTAAAAAATTTTAAGGACCATTTTTTACAAGACCCGTTTTGTTGTTCTGGTCGGGAGGAAAATTAATCGACCGTATTCATTTGAATTGAATTCTGTCGGTTAACCGCTGACTAATAAGATTTTTTTTATACTCATATTTCTTACAAGGGCTAATATTTTGGCGCTGGTGCTCTGCTTTTTGCTGAATAATCGGAGGGTAATATTTCTTAATTATTCGGTTTTAAACTTATCTGACTCGGGAGAGAAATTCCGCACCGAAATAGATTTGCTTTTTTATATAAAATTAACTTTTTCCGCCATATGTAAGATTTTAAGCCTTTCATTTTAATATATATAGTGAACCTTTGTACAAAAGCTTGGCGCAGCTTTGACAGGTTTTCTTTTTGATGAATTAAACCGTACTGTCACTCCCTCTACCCAGTGGTCGCTGACTCGAATGAGCCTTGATACCTCTGAATATTAGTCGTGTTGCGGCGTTGATGCACGTTTCATCTGACGGGGCCCAAAGTCCTCCCGTTGGCGTGGTATGGAAGTTAGGAGAAGGAGTGCCATTTCAGGTGTTATCCTCGTCACTTGACCAAGGTTCAAAATGACGAGGTCCATCGCCAATAGCTTTCTAGTGCGACGTTAATAAAACCAAACCAAATCTTACGGGCATCAAGACTCCCAGGCTCTCTGGGAATCTTTTCCTAGGAGTTTACTATATTTGGTAAACAAGGGTGATGCGCCCTTAGGATATCCATAGATCCTTCTCTATTTTGGACCCTTCTTCTGGTCAACTAATTTTCTCTCTCTTTTTTTTTTTTAAATGCCTAGATCAGCTTAACCTTGTTTGGCGCACCATGGTCACATCTGGCTCTTGTGCCATTAAAATGCTATTGCTCACTTCGCTCTTGTCAACCAATTTTTACCTATTTTCTCCAGCTTTTCCCCTAACGCTTAGATCACGCACACACAATGTTTGGCCCAGCATAGCCAGATTTGACTTCTGCGCCATAAACTTCAACTTTCGCTCATTCCTTTTTGCTGGGAACGGCAAGCTTCGCCCCCTATTGAACCTATAATTTACTTATTTCGCTTTGCTTATATTATCTGTTAAATCATTCTTCCTTTAGGGCTAATTAGTAGTTCGGTGAAAATTATTCAAAACGTTATTAAAAGAGGGGAAGCCTTCAATTAAAAATATTTTATGTTTGATATAACTGGATAGTTAAGTTTTTAAATTAATCCATGCAAATAACGGGAACTTCAACTAGTGATGCGTATACATCGCTGAAACACTTCAACTTCCTCTCTAGAGTTTCAGCTTTTAATTTTTACTTTGTTTTTATTACGGGATTTGTTTCGTCTCCATTATATATCAAAAAAGTGTGGTATTTGCTTGTTATTTGATATGCAAGTGTGCTATTCCATTTACTTATGCATACTACACACAGGAAATATTGCATAATTAATTTAGCTACATTATTTCATCATTTATATCATATTTCTGTTGAATCATTAGATCAACGACAGCGTCATTAGTCGGTTCATTTTACGCATCGCTTAATTGTCGCGACTTCCTTTCAATTAAATCCATGACGAGCAAATCACGTGCAAAACTCTATGTGAAGCTAACAGTGATGGTGCCTCAAGTTTTTCAAAAGTTATTTATTTTCGCTTTCCGTAGAACATTTTCGCTTAATTATGCCGAGTTCCGGCATTCTATAGAATACTGAAATTCTAGTCAGACCAATACGTAACCGCTATTCGTAGCCACCTTAATAAAAACATGTCATATAAGCGATTTCAGATCTCACAATTCAGACTACTCGTATTTACATTCTCTGCAATTACTGTTGCCACTCGATTCTAATGATTAAAACACAATGATTATATGCTATATAGACGCTACAATTTAATACTAATAACCTTAGAAATGCTCCCAAGTGCGACGTTAATAAACAATCAATCAAAGTAATATTATTAAAATGCTTATTTTGTTTTTTAAGTAGTAATTAAAGTTTGTCATTAACAGAACAAAAAGAATGTAAATAAGTCTTAATTTCGAGAAAAGTTTTTGTGGAGTAGAAATGACAAAATACTTCAGTATTGATTAGCCTCTGTTCAATGTAACTGCGGTGGCCTTGGTCGCGAACGGCGTTTTTTCGTCGACTCGTGAATTCGAGTCCTGATGCCATATAATAGGGCTGATGCACGAAAAATCTGATCGAGATCCCGAGTTTCTCCCGGTTGCGCTGTGTAGAAATTTAGTGAGGAAGATGGCGATTCAGGCGTCATCCTCGTTACTTGATCGAGACTCAAAATTATGAGGTCCGTCATAAAAACCCCTCGTATTGCTTCTAAGTGCGACGTTAATTAATCAAAATCGTTTGTTAAGTACTATTCAGTAAATTGTAATTTAATAGAATTAGTCCCTGAGAAAATAAATTGTAATGGCTTGTGTCGTTTATTGAATCGTCACATTTGCCAAACATATTAACTTCAGAAACTCTGAGTTTTATGTAATACATTATGATGTTTTGAAATTTTTTTATCCAATTTTGTTGTTAATAATCATGTGTTAAATTTGCTAAGAATTATAAAAATTTGTATTGAGTTGATTTATATTTGGTTAAAAATTTATTGCGTTTTGAATCTTTTAATTTTGGATTTTATTGAATTTTGAATATTTTTTTTTGTGAGTTTTCATTTGCCTTTTTATTTGAGGTACAATACTAACATTATATTTCCTTTAAATGTTTTCCTATTTTGATAATGAAAGATTATACACAGCTTTCACTTAATATTCCAAGAAAACTAATTTTTTCCCCCTCACCCCGGGGGGGGGAAGCAAACTCATTTGTTCTTATTAAAAACCGAAACTAATTTGACTGAAAAATTTCTTTGTGGGTATTGAATAATGCTTCTTATTTTTTTTTTATTTTCAAAATATTCTTAAAAAACTAATTGTTTAAGCTTTTATATTCTTATTTCATACTTAACTGAAAGTTGAATTGATTTCGTGAATTTTAATTTTTTCCCCTTTCTTTTCAGAACCTACATGGCAAAGTTTCCGAGGTAAGTGAATTTAAAATATTGAAATTAGTATTAATCAAGCATTATTTTTATTATCAATTAGTAAAATATTCTTGTGCTTAAATGATTAGTGTAATTAAAGCTATTTTTAATTTGATATTTAGAATGTAAAAGTAGTGTGTTAAACATTTGGCTGAAATTTCAATGATAAAAGTAAAAATATTACATGAAGTACAAAAAGCTTTGATGAAATATAAAAAAAAAACACGAGAGAATTATATAAAAATTTAATATATTCATTTTTAATTTTAATTTTGCGGAAATTTTAAACATTATTTTTACTAAACATTTAAAATAATAATAAAATAAATAAGGAAGGGAAAAAATTTTCTTCACTAAAAGTGAATATTTTTAACGATTGTTCTTGTGTTTTAACGTAATTTTTAGATCCGTTTCGAAAATAAATATCATGCAGAATTTAATTATTTACGGATCCGAAAAACTTACTGAAGTTTCGTGGATTTTCGTGAATTATAAATACTTTTATATGTGAAATTAATTCGGAAATGAATTTCAATTTCAGAAATGTATGCTAACTCATAATATTCACGTTGATTTAAAATAATGATCTCATACACCAGACGATTTTTCCCCATTTCGTAGAATTATTTCCTGAAATTCATGTGACTAACTAATGTTATTACAGAGTTTCGATGTATATCTTGTTGCACGTTTTCCATGAAATGAATGTATATAATTTGTTACTAGAATAGTAATGAATATCCATTTCACATTTGGTGTCACTGATTAATTTATTTTCTTTTAAACGATAAACATTTGAGTTATTATTTAAAATGCAAATGCTATTCCATGGTTGATGTACTTCGTTTCAGTTACGTATTGCTTACATAATCAATTGAAATCAATCGACGTATCTTTTATTTTATAACGCATCTAATAATTAAGGACAAATTCTTAATTTCGACTTCTCATTATTTTTCAAAATAAAAATTAAAACATTTTAAAATACATAAAACCATTGAGTGATGCACCTGTATTTCTAACTATAATCGTTGTACAGTAACTTTTAAGCTATCATTAAAATAGTATTTCAAACTAAGGAG
>BMAW01054425.1:167172-183200 GCA_019974015.1 Nephila pilipes
TCATTGACTCACTGAGAAGCAACATTAGGGAGAGGGGTGCCATTTCAGGTAGGCTCCGTCATTTGACCCGTGGTTCAACAGGTAGTCCGTCTCCACAGCGCTCGTAGGTTGCCCTGATGCTTTAATAAAACACTAAACTAAAAAGAGAAGCAACATGAAATTGAGACGGACGCTATAACTTTGAATTTCCTGGTCAAGTAAGACAATATCTGAATAGGCACCTTCATCTTAGACTTCCGAGAGGAGACTAGGATCCGACCAGATTATCGTGCATCAGCTTGCTGCACAATGGGTTTTTAGAGTGCACCTGGGCTCAAACACACGAATGGAAGGCAAGAAACGCCTTCCACAAGCTCACAAGCCATGACTACTTGTGGGTTATCACGGCCACACAAAAATGGGAACAGCCACTGAAACTTCTTTACTGGGACACAATTGCCCATAAAATTTGATTTGAATAGATGTAACACAACAGGTTATTGGTACAACCTAGTGGAGGAGTTACTGCGTATGTGATGAGGATTACATTTTATAGTTGTCCCCTCCTTCCGGAATTCTTTACACTGCAAGTGAACAACCCTATGTTGTGTTTAGCGTACAGTAACTCTATTCGTCACAATAGTCTGGCTAGGATTGGATTCGCTGTGTTTTTAGGTAAGGGTCATATTTGGCTAAGAAGTACCAAACATTTAATTAATAGAAAAACAGTATGGTCTGATTCTGGACAAAAATTTTGTAAGAGAGGTTGGTGCGGGGATGTGATAATATGATTAAAGGTTGGGTCAAAAAGAGAAAGGTCACTAGGGCACCCCAAGCACCTCGTCTATTTTACCAAGGCAAACAAAACCATGAGAGGGAGAGCGGGCAATACCATTCGGCAAATGGTGGAACAAACCCCTATACTTGGGTAAGATAAGTCCCCTTTGGGAAGGTTTTGTAATATAAGTGAATCTAGAATCTACAATCAACAGTCAATAGTGATTGATTGGTTTGAATTAATATTTTCTAATTGGGAAGGGGGCATCTTTACATTATCTCACCTGTACTCCTCAAGATTTAAAAAGTCAAACTCCACAATACACTCTGATGATTTCCAAATAAAAAGTGTATATTGTGTTATTTATTAATTAAGTGTATATTATTTTTCATTAACGTTGCACCTTTGTGAAGCAACACAAGGCTTGGTAGGAGATGAACCTTGTAATTTTGAATTTCGGTCATGTGACGCATGAAGACACCCTGAACCGATTCTTCCATCTACAAACTTCCAAATCATGCCACAAAGGGAGAGCAATACGTAACTGAACGAAGTACAACAAACAGTCACGATCACTCCATTTATTTATGAAGTTATTAGAGAAATAATCAGTTATATAAGGAAACGAATTAAAAAAACATGCTTAAATCATGTAAAACATTCATTTTATTCCAGATTCCCAAAAACGATGTTGATAAAGTGAACACCACGTTTTCCTTTGAACGATCATCTGTCTATCAGCTTGAAAAGATCCTTGGGGAAGAGGAGGTGTATTTCCTCACTACTTATTTTGTTAATCCCAGTAAGTATTTCTCTATTTTAGATGGCAACAGTGCTTGAAATACAATTATTTACACAAGGTGGGAAAGCTATATTTTGTAAATTAATGTATTTATATATTGTTCTGGTATGTGCTGTGAAATTGATTTTAGAATTTTTAAGTTATTGCATTTTTGTTTCAAGGTTGTATTTTGTGCGCTATTTGTTTTCTTATTTTCATAATGTCAGATTAAGTATGGTTTTTTTTTTTCCTACTTGAAATGAGAGTAAATAAAATATTATAATGAGCTGATCAAACTTCATCCTTATTTATATAGTCCTGGTATTAGAATAAGAAAGCAAACTGTGTCAAAATGATTGCAATGTGTTATTTCACCTGAATGAAATTGATCCACAATTTATTTTAGCTTTATTTTTAAAGTTATTGTTTGCATCTTGTTGAAAACAAATAGCTAGCTAATCTAGTAAGTAATACTCGCTTGCTTTGTATAAAACCATGAAAACTATCATGAAGACTGATGAATTATACAAAGGAAGACGGAACAATAGCAATATAAGGAAATGCATTAAAATTACAGAATTTTTTGTATTATTTTATTATATAATGAAGAGGAAAAAGACTGTTGCAAAAAATTTTGTAATGAAGGGAGGTAAAGAGAAAGATTGATACAAACTAATTAAACCCTGACTTGCGAACCATTCAAAATACAAACTTTCCCAGTTAAAGAACTTTTAGCAATTTGCTTTGGCCCCCTCATTCACATTAATTCTTGTGAAAGAAATTGTCATGCTTTCCTCATGGCGCATATAACAAACTATTATACAGCTTGAGCTTGCATAGTTTTCACGGGCAATTAAACCTTCATTTCGAAATCGGCAAAATACCCATAATTAATTCATTTCCACGAAACAAATTATTATTCATCTTCTTATAAATGCTCGCACACGAACAAATTGTTCGATTTGTCATGAAGTGAGAAGAACGAGATTTAAAAAAAAAATGTTATAATTCCAGTAATAAGAAACTCTTGGCATTTGTGCTTATTATACTGCCCGAACCCTCTGAAAGAAAGTTTGAGTTCTTTAAAAAAAATTGCAATTTTCAAATTTCTATAATTAAATTATGTCTATATTAATTTGTATTGTTACATACTGTTTCAAAATTCCGATATGTTGAGTGTACAGTGAAAACAGTCCAATACGAAGAATAATGGCAAATGATACTTTAATCGCATATATTCAGGACAAGACGAAATACAAGTAGCAAAAATTAAACAGATTAGAGGCACAAAATGAATGAAATAACTCCGATAAAAAAAAACGAGTTTTTTCAGCACAGGTTTTCTTTCAAACTTTACACTTTGCGCAACATAATTTTTCACCCTGGCAACGGATTTGGCGACTTGGGGAGAAAGTTTGAGTAAAATTTAATTCTTTAAATAATTAGTTTTAATCAATTAATTCTTATCAATAATAATTAAACTATCGTATTGTCATTGAAAACAATCGTGTTAAGAAAATTTCAGCTAAATTGAGCGTTTTAAAATGTGAGAAAAAAGCATTAAAGTTTTGACCCAGACATACAATGTGGGTTAAAAAAACCCATTAAAACACCTGTACTGATCAGCAACACAGAAAGAAAAACAGTTTGTAATTTCAGTCAGAGCACTTTCAGTAACGTTCAGCTCACCAGTTTACGAATTCGCACTTTAGACAAATCTCCTAAGTAATATTTTGCACGGACTCCGGCAGATTCACTAGGTAATGCTACAGTCAGATTCCTCGACAGATTCACTCTGTTGCTAAACTATGATTCCTCAGTAGATCTGCTCAGCCCATTCCGACAGATTCGCTCCGATTTCGCATATCTCGGTATTTATAGCTATTCCGCAGGGTGTGACGTCACAGGGAATATTCAGAAAAATTCTATAACTTCTCTTCTAATCAAGATTTCGGGAAAACTCCAGCGTATCCGAGAACATTCATTTTGTCGTTCATGCCAAGTTTTTCGCCAAGTCGCCAAAATGATCGCTATGGATTGAGGGGGGGGGGGGTCATTGCTTAAGTTTTCCTCGATGACCTACAAAATCTCTGTGAATGTTTATTTTCCTTTACAAGAGTAACGAGCAGTGAAACATCTTCGCATTACAAAGCAATTTTAAGGTGATTGAGACGTCTGTGACAAGGCATAAAATAAGCTTATTTTTTTTTCAAGTTAAAATATTCCTTTTTTTTAAAAAAAAATAAGCGATGAAAGTTGCGTATTTTAACATTTGAAACAACTATATACTTGTGTGCCTGTTAATGCAAAGAAAATCACATTTATACTCATAAATAATTACGTATGATCAATAACCTTAATTGCATTTAGAAGACGTTAACTTACCTTTAAATAGGTCTTATAAAAATAAACTACATTTATAATTTTGAAAATTTGTAGAGCACTCATAGACACAACTATGCACGGAACGTAATTATAATTGCAAAATTTGAATTAAGTTAAAATTCAATGATTCAAATTTGTTATGATTTGTATACAGATATTGTGCAATACCTAAACTGTTTATTAAGGGGGGATTGCGTTTATTGCATAGAAATAGCCACGTTTTGTAATGTAGAATATATCAACACTGTGGATAAAGTAGATTTTGAGAAAAGTGAACCGGAATCCTGGAAAAACCACATTTTAAGAAAAATGGAGATCAAAATATTTTTCTCTATGACTGAAGGAAACAGTAATCCAACTAGGAAGAGGGGGAGAGCGATGTCTTTTCTACCACATTTATTTACTCTCTTCGCGCTAATATTACATGAACTAATATTTACATTATTTACATTATACAAGGACATCCAAACAGCCCACACTTTCACTTAACCCGCTTTAGAGGTCAGGACAAATTATATCCAAACAAGAAATAACCCGCCTTAAACGGTCAAGTAACTAACAATACAGTGGTACCTCGACATACGAGTTTCATTCGTTCCGCAACCTTGCTCGTATCTTGAATTACTCGTATCTAGAAGCAAATTTCCCCATACAAAACAATTGAACTACCATTAATCCGTTCCAACCCCCAAAATGTCATCCCAGTTATTTTTGTTACGTGGTTTTGAATAATAAAAACGTATTTATAAATGACAAATATTTATTGTAAAAAAAAAACAAAAAAGAGAATGTAAAGAAATAAATTAGATATCCTCACTGGTCTTTGCCTTTTTCGCTACATTTTTCTCGTTTTCACCTGTAGGCCGTTTAGAAAAAAACATGTCCAAGGAGGTTTGTTTCTTCCTCCCTCTCAGAATGTTCCGGAAATGAGTTCGGCAAGTGTCATTAAAAAGATCAGATGCACGACCTGTTTTAACTTTTTCTGGGTGTTTCTTTTCCACGAACTGTGAAACTCTCTCCCACATTCCTAAGATCTCCTTTATCTCACTTGTAGAAATAACCTCCCCCTCTGACACCTCGAAACCAATTTCCTTCATATCTGAGCTTGCTGCCTCACCATGCCGGACAACGGAGGGAATACCGGTCATCTTTTTGAAATTCTCAAACCAGCCCCGTCTGGCTTTAAATGACTCTTCCGATGCCTCGTCGATGGAAGTCTGCGGGGTTTGCTTCAGCAAATCTCCGTAGATCGCTCTTGCCTTCTCGTAAATGATGGTCTGCGTGAAGGTATCTCCTTGGAGCTGCTTCTCTGTCACCCACACCATCAGCAATTTCTCCATATTTTCATGAAGGGAGGTTCGCAGCTTGGAAATTATCGTAAGGCCCTTAGCCGGCGTTACACTCTTTATCGACTCCTTCTGTTTAAGCACAGTACATATCATGGACGTACTACGCCCATACTGCCTCGACAAGTCAACAACTCGAACACCTTGCTCATGTTTTTCTATAATTTCACGTTTTAATTCAATACTCATCATCTTTTTCTTAGAACTTGACATTTCACAAACTTTCTTCCGATCCATGATATAAAAATAAATGAACTACAACTGTAAATGTAAATGCAAATGCAACACAAAACGCGAACACAACTACACAACTTATCACAGCGGAAGCCCGCTGCTAACTGATTCACTGACCGTGATGGGCGTGACCGCGTGTTACTACCGGCCGACCTGCTAAACCGAACTCGTATCTCGAATTTCGCTCGTAACTCAAAGCAAAAAATCACTCACTCGCCGGCTCGTATCTCGAAAAACTCGTATGTCGAGGTACCACTGTACTTTGAAATATTACCCATGAACTCGTGCGCTCTCGCTTAGACGAGACAAGGCGCCTCCTGGCGTTATCCTAATAACTTATTTCCAACAATGAATTAATGCTTGTGCTTACAGTTTTAAAAATCCACTTTTTAGTTTTATATTATTTATGACAATTTGATTAATATATCTATGGAATCATCGAAGCACCTTGCATTTTTACACATCAAAATTTTAAAAAATGCAAAATTTGAAGCATTTTAAGGTATCTGTTTTTCTTAAGAGCGATTGGAATGAAAACGCTCAAACAAGCTTGGGTTTGCAATTAGTAAGCCGAAACGCACATTATAAAAAGATGGTGGCAGTCTATCCTCCTGTTATGAAATTTTTTTTATTTTTCCTACGAATGATTTTGACATTCTTCATATGTTCGATGGTCAAAAGGTTACCTTACTCGTATTAAACAATCAACCTTCTCAAAAAAAAAAAGTTTATTAATGTAAACTGTTGCATTTTGAATTTTATTGGCCTTAACTCATCTTATGTATGGTTTTCTTTATGCTAGATGAGTTGGAGTACCCATTACATTTTAAAAATTCTATTAGAGGTCTATAATACTTTGCAGATAGTTGGATATCTGCGAGATTCATGTGGCATGAAGTACTTATGTAGCATGAAGTGAAAATTTAGGGAATTGCTGGAGCTCTAGCATTTTTTTTTATGTGTGTGTCATGTTATTAACAGCTGTGCCATATAACACAATTATCCACAGATATCCATTAAACTATAACATTCATGGGAAGTATTATTTTATTTTAGTACAGTCGGGGGATATCTACGGGAAAATGTGGTTGTATGCGGCGAAGTCAATCACTTCTTTGTCCTCTGGGATAGCTTAAAACTGCTGGTTTTTTCCCCCATTTTCATTCCATCATTTTCTGTTATTAGATTTCTCTTTTTTTTCCCCTCCTTTCTTGAATTTACAGATTTTTTTTAGATAACACTTTTTTTTTGCTTTTTAGATGACACTTGTTGGCATTTACAGATTTACACTTTTTCTTAAGTAATTAGTGTTTGGCGCAACTAGGACGGCCGCGGTAGCCGAGTGGTCATGGTCGCGAGCACATGGCCAGCATTGTTTCTATCCAGTCGGGGATTCGAATCTCGATGCCACTAAAAGCCACGCCTTGTAGCAGGGCTTATGAACTTTAAATCTGTCGAGACTCCAGCCCTCGCATTAAGGTGGTGTGGAAGTTTTTAGAGAGATGTCAGATGTCGTCCTTGTCACTTGACCTCGATGCAAAATTACGAGTCCGTCGCGAATAGCCATAGTATTGATTCCGAAGTGAAACATTAATTAACAATTATTAAATTGGAGCAGCTTGGCGAAATATAGCCCTTGCACTAATAAAACTAATGAATCAAAATTCGTTGCTTGTCGATAGCATATCTCTTAGGGACTTACTTTTTTTAGGTTTGTTGAGGATCAAGACCCTGAGGTAACCTTCTGTTTCTCCCCATGGAGTTTCTTATCTATGGTTTACCCTACCGATCCTTCTACTCTACCAATTTTTATACCTTTTCCAATCTTTTTGTAAGGTCTAGACCCATGATACATTTCATTTGGCACAACAAACTAGATTTGACACTCCCTTCATGAACTTCATATCTCTCACAATCATTGTCCGTAGCGTCAGTTTAATATAAAGCTTATATTCAACCAATCAAATGTTCAAGTGCGATGTCATAACTGTGCGAAAGGTTTTTCTCATGCTTTCCGTATATATATAATCACGAATCTTCCAAAATTCCATCGTTTTTTTTAGATGGAGTGTACATTTACAATAAGCTCAACCCTTAAAAAATCACTTAATTTACTATGGAATAAAAGTTGCATGATTTTTTTTTCGAGAGTTTTGATAAATATATAGGAGTCAATGATTGAGATGCTGACAATATATAGAAACAAATTAAAATTAGTATAGATGAGAGAAAATTTACCAAGTATAACATGAAAAATATGAGTGAGAGATAAAAGTTCGGAATTTTTTAAGTAGATTGTTGGTGTGTTGAATATTTGTCCGATAGAGATGTTCAGAGGGAAATTGAAATAGAAGTAACTAGAGTCTAGTTGACTCTTTTAACAGCGTTTCAAAAGAGGATTGTAACACAAGACTTCATTTACATAACCTTTGCTGTCTTTTGGACTTTGATACTTTGGAGTCCCTCCAGTATTTTGTAATTATATTAAATAAAAACTAATTATAAAGAATTGACGAGACCTTAATCTCGATGGGATATAGTGTAAGATTGACCCGCCTTCGCGTTGGACACACTCGATTTACCCATAGACATCTTTTAATTGGGGAGGGTGCACCCGAGTGTCCTTTCTGCCATGTCCCTTAAACGATTCATCACATTTTAATTATGTGTCCTGTTTTTAATCGTCATCATCGTATTTTTTTTTCAATCATCTGTTTTAAATCTATCTAACTTGGTGGGGGAAACCCTCACCATAACTTATTTGTCTTTTTAAAACAAATTGGCCTTTTACACCAAATTTGAATTTTTAACTTTTAACCTGTATTTCTACTTTCTGAATGTTTTCTGTTTAAGAATTATAAATTTTAATTCCTTTTAACAAATGTTTGGTGTGAGAGTTTTATGGCAGCTGGTTATAATGTGAGGTGTTATGGCAGCATAGCCTACCATGGCTCTTGCGCCATAAGACCTCACACTCACTCGATGAGATATAGACTTCAGACATATTAATATTTCAAACAATGTTGTCCCAGGTGTGATGAATTCTTAAACGGATGTTCTTAGTTGGCAGAGAAATATTATAACTGTTTGAGAGTCGTTGGAACTGCCCATGAGAATTCGTTGATACATTTATGAGGAATAAAAAATTAAATTTTTGAAGTTTTTTTTTTAAAAAAAAATAATTTTACATTCACAAGTTCTCTAGTAATTAAAAAAAATTTCCTTCAGATATTATCTGTAATGGTGGTCGAACAAAAGAACAATATGAGGAAGAAGGTGTTGGAACTGGACTATGGATACAGAATGGAAGCAACCCTATAAGGGATACGAAAGAAGTAGGTTTGTACGAGAAGGATTTGGAAGGAACTGAATGGGTGAAAGGTGGATGCTTCAGAACAATGGGTGAGTAATATTTCAATGAGTGCGTCTTGTTATTCTTTACTACTCCTAAATGCTTTCGAACCGAAACAAGAAATCTCGATTCTTACAATTTCATCAATTTGTGTGCCTTGCTATTGGTTCAAAGAATGCTTTAAAGATGTTACATATTCATATTTAATTTTCAAAGAAAAGTCTAGGTATTACGATTTAGTAATAAATGATTCCTATATCATGAATATTCACTAATAAACGATACAAAAAGTTTTTAATTAGTTTTTGTAAGACTATGATTTATCTTCCTTTGATATGCTTTCGAAATTCCAGAAGAATGTTGAGGTATCTTTTTCCTAATACTTTACAAAAGTCAGTATCTAAGAAAAACTAGTCTTTTAATTGTTCGAACAATGCGTGAAGAAAGTGAAAATTTCATAAATTAAAATTTAGAGAATCGTTAATTGTTGCGCAAAATCTATACGAGTTTACGTTTTATGCAATTCTTAAAGTAGGTTACAAAATTGTTTAGCTTCTTAGTATTCACAAGAAAGTCCTTTTATTTTAATAGAAATATGACTGTAAATAAGGGGTAACGCTTTGAAAAAAAAAACCCATCTAATCTGAACCTAATTAATGATGAGAAATGCAATCAATGATCTCATCTAATCATGAACAAATATTTTTTAAAGACTTCCCCCTTTGTATCTCCTAGGAGTCCACTACTGGTACAGATCCCACGAAAACATGTCCTGTTCCGACTTCTTCCCCTTGACCGCCATCTACAACAGGGGCAAACTGACCAGCTTTGCTTTCGCCTCCTTTGGAAACTACGAGTTCTCCAGACGCTTTGAACATCCATCTTCTACAGCCTTAAGTGTCAGTATTTCAGTTTCTTTTTAAATGAATTTTATATAAGATTATTTTACTTCTGTGTTTCAAAGATCTTTTTTTTTTTTTCATTCATAATAATGGTACTAATTTAAAATAAGTGACGAACTATTTAGATGCAAACTCTTAAAAATATACATCGAATTATTATTATTTTCAATGGGATTACGGTAGAACTCGCGTTGTGACGCCCGTTTATTACTCAATTTTACCGCTATATCTCAGTCTAGTATACTAATCAATAACCACTAAACACTAAATGCAGACAGGCAAGAGCAAGCTGTAATACTTTTTAATTATCACTGATGAACAGATAAGGTCAACAGATAAGGCTCTCGTATCTCAATTAATTCATCAATTTTAAATTAAGATCATTTAAAGAATTCAACATAGCTCCTGCCGAAATTCCGTATTATATATGTAGACAGTGGGGTGATGGAGATTGTTCATCCCGAATCTACGATGGTTTGCTCTTACGCAAAGGGCTGGTTATCTAGGGGGGTAATTTCGGACTCCATGTAATGTTGTTGATGATATTCAAGGATAAAGCTTGCAGTAGCTTTACTTGTTTATTAGGAGAGATGATGAAGAATGAAAAGTATTTACACTATGATATGAAAAGTAAGTTGACCAGTTCGTCTGATGAAGATAGATGACTGCCTCATTTAACCCATATTGGTGATGGGCGCTGTAACGCGCTCGGGCGTTTGAAGTTTACTTCCAACGTGGGTAGCGAAGGAAAAGAGAAGCGGAAAAAAGTGGCGACAAGAGAGAGAAGAGAAGAGAGCGAAAACGAAGTGTCACTTAGTTTTGTTCTGGAATAGGTGGCGCTGCATGAGCTTATCACGACTCTGATTCGTGGCGACATCTATTGAGTATCGGAGGAACTGGTTTTATAGTAAATTGGAAGAAATAAAATTAATTGCTTAATAATTAGCTGGAAAATCCTACATATATTTACAAAAATGATCTAATAAAAAAGATCGTCTTTTTATTTTTGTAATGCTGTATGGTAATTTTGTTTGTATTTCTCTTGCAGATGTTCTTCCCAACACCAGTGCCAAAATGTTTGTACGACGAATACGAGCGGAGCGGGGGTTTCAGCAGCATGCACGTGTTTTTCAGTGTACGTCCCTGGAACATCTTCTGTTGAGAAGGGTTTTTAAAATGCATGACATAAGGATGTCTGCATAACCAAAGATATATCCCTGTACAATAGCGTTCGATGTGGTAGTGCCAGTTTTTATACATTCGATGGTTGCAGTTTAAGTAATGAACAATCCATTTTTTTTTCTGTAGTAGACAAATTGTAGATTTTAGGAACCCATGGTTTTAAAGAATGAATATTGTATACCTATTCTTTTTTTCATTGTAATAAAATTCATTTAACTTATTGGAGTAATGTGTTTTTATGGCCATTGATACATACATTTGTGATCGAATTGGTTCTGAATATTCACAGTTCTATCTAAAACCTTTTCTAATGTAAAATATACGAAGGGTGGCTATTAAATCACGAGACTGACGCTGCTACAAAAGTACGTATGCGTAAATGCCAGCGACCGACAACTGTTTAGGGCGAAGCCTTCTATTTCGAATGCAGTGCCTCTGGCTTCTGTAAGCAATTCCGTATGTATACCCATAGCCTTCTTTCGCAATAATTTTTTTTTCGCCGAGGAAATGAGTGAGCATCGAATTGTTGTAAAATTTCACATGAAACTTGGAAAGATCGCTATTGAAACTTACAATTTATTGAAAAAGGATTATGGCAATGAATGTTTATCAAGTGCTCGTGTTTTTGAGTGGTAACGGATGACAATATCGAAAAAATTGGTAATCTGGTTCGATCTGACCGTCCTTCTCTATTTTCGACCCTCCATCTCGTCAATCACTTTTTGTCTTTTTCTTCCAATTTTTTTCCGTCTAGACCACAGTTAAATCATGTTTGGCGCAACATAGCCATATCTGGCTCTTGCGCCATTAATCTTTGTTGGCCTATCTGAGTTGGCCTTTGATAAATAATGCCACAAGCAGAGTAAGACAAACTCTTATATTTAAAAATATAAAATTTATTTACATCATATGTACAGAACTAATTAATAACATCACTCTTTAAGCCGAAAGCTACAGAATCTTAGTGATGGTCTCATCAATCACAGACAAGGTTCATCCACCATCTAAGATCTCATTCCTCACAGCCAAGGACTCATTCACCATCTAAAATCTTACTCCACCATCTGAGATCTCATTCACTAAGATCTCCATTATATATATCTCCGGAATTAAATCTGCTTTAAAAGGAACAAGGCTTGAGTCGTTGAAACTGTGAAAGTGGCACGCGTCCTGAAGGAGCTGATAGAAGACTTCCAGCACTGTTCGAAATATTCGCATGGAGCGTAGTAGGGATAGAGGAAGGGTGTATATTGAAAGAGATAATAAGTAAATATGTATGAAATCAAAATAAAATGTTTTACAGAATCAATCTCGTTATTGAATAGCCTCGCCTTGTATTTATAGATGAGTAAAAAAAATTAAAACCTAAGATACAAATATTTAAGTGACAATACATTGAAAATTCCAAACATATAGCAACAAGAGCAAGCAGAAGAATGGAAGTTATTAAAAATAATTTTTAGTAGAGTGATTACTTTTAATTTTGATAGTTGCCGTGGCTGCAGAAAGGATTCGTAATTTACGGTTTTACATAAAAGCTTTGAAAAACATTTTTTTTTTTTTTTTTGAAAAATAGCTCACAATTATATAATAATCAATTCAAATGGGTTTAATAATAGGAAAAATAATGATAATTTACATTAATGATCATTATTTTGATCATGATCACATGCTGAATTTATCAATGGATATAATTTTTTTAATTTCTAAAATTTTTAATGTCCAATTTGTTTAAAAAATAAGGATCTATTTAATCCTACAGAAAGAGGGTATAATGACTAGCTTTCTGAGATGATTGATTTAAATGTTCAAATCATATATTAACTCTATAAGATTTAAATTTGAAATTACTACCCTACTTTGATAATTCTTAAAAAAAACCTCTTTTTGTAATTTTTGTCAGATTCTGATGAAAATATGTCAAAAATTAAAAAAATAGAATTTAAAATTTTGTTATTGATTTTAAGAAATAATAAAACTAAATATATATATAGATAACCCCCAAATAGAAATTTAAATTATTTTCATGGATACAGTTTGATAAAGGTTTATTCTCTTGGAAATTCGAATATTTCCAAATGATAGTATGTATTAGTCTAGGTGCTCCTACATTGAGGTTTCTTAAATTAACATTAATATAAAATTTTTTGGCCCGCTCTATGAATGAAATGCGAAAATATGAAATCGGCAATCGAACTGAAAAAAACTTTTTGCTAAAAAAAAGTTGAAATAATATATACAACTGATTTTTCTATTTAATCTATTTGAGAACATTCTGAATAAATAAAATTGCTTTGATCACATACAAATATATATATACTCATCTTTTACACATACACTATTCAAACTATCTCATGCTGTCATCTGTCGAATGATCTGCGCAGTAACTAGGTAAATTTATATTTGAAATAATATATGAATTTTCAATTAAAAAAAAAAACACCACGGAATCTATATCCTCTTATTAACAAATAATACGATTACTGACAAAAGTGTAATACTTAGTATTTGGTTTTAAAAAATAATTTTAATATATGTTAAATGTGATTGATTTTCTGTAACATTTCCACATTAAAACCTGAGCAGAAGATTTATTGTAGTAAAAATACTCATTAAATATTGATTATTTTTTTGGATCTCTTTTAATGTTAGCATTAAATATTGCTCTTCATTATTGTTCTGAATTATATTTCATCTGAACAGTTTTCATTTGTAAAGTGTCTCTAGGCTAAAAGATAATTTAAAATGTTATTTGATAATGTTTAAAATTTAGAGAGGGGAATTTTACTAATGAATTGCTGATGAATGTAAAATGTAAAGAAATTTTGCTATATGGGAAAGATAACTGTAAATTTCTCATAATTAATTTTGTCCATCACATGCATGAATTAAACTTAGGTAGCAAAGCTAATATTGGATGTTTACAACCTAACCCATCTTCATGTTACTAGGTGAAATTTTTATATGAAAATTTTGGACATAACTTAAAGAATTCGCTTGTCTATGAAACTACAATACAATTGCTTTGCACACAAAATCATTGTGTTTATATGATTTTAACTGGGAGTTTTGAAGTAAATTTCACTATTGTAGAATTGCAGAGTTAATTTACTGCTTGTATGCAAGTTCTTAGTTGTCTGGCTGAAAGATGAAAAAGTTTTTGCCTCAAAAAATCATGTATAATATTAAGAAATAATATTTTTAAACAATTTTTAACATGTCATTGTTTGAAATTACTTCCAGATCTTGATAACTAATTACTTGAAGGTAGTGAATTCATTAAACTAAAACTAATTGACTTGAAAGTATTATTAGATACTTTTGATATGTTATATTAGATAATAAATATCACTGTATTTAAAAATGATTTTAAAACAGTAAATGATAAAGTTTTAACTATCATAATGGAACATCTGTTCAACATAATTTGAAAACATTAAATTATTATTAATTTGTATAAATTTTTGGATAAATATGATTTATATATACATACCTACTAAAACAAATAATCATTTTTTTTTCTAATGCAGTGAAAAAAATGTAACGATTTTGTGTTAATTAATGTTTATTTAAACCATGAAAATTTTGCGTATATTTATATGTTCAGAATAAGAGTAGTTTACTCTCTTTACACATTAATGTTAAAATCATATGATATGTGTTACAGTACAAATAATGTTGCATAAAAATAATAATTACTTATTTTTATAAATATTCCTTTTATACAGAAACAAATAATAGTATTTCACTGCTAAAATTATTTGGAGTTGAAAATCACGCTGTTTATTACAACCACGTGTTAACAATTTAGTCTCTTGCATATGTATTAAAAGCGTTTTCTTACTTCAAATTAAAAAAAAAAATTACAATATATAATTTTAATTCTCCCGTTCTAAAAATACAAGATATTTCATGAAATAAATGTCTAGAAAATTAAAGGTTATCAAATGTTGAAATCTGAAGTTAGAAAATTTGGTGTTATATGTGAGAAAAAAATATGTCCAAAATATATCGAGAGATTTTTAACAAAAAAAACTATAAATATATTTTATTCAAACAGATTGAATACATTGCGTGATATATGTTACATATCCATGTTTATTAATTTTCAAAGATCAAATATTAAAACTCAAAAGAAAACAGTAGAAAAGAATAACTTTGTTGTTATTGCTGTTGTTTGAGTTTAAAACACTCATTCATAGAACTTATTTTTAAGTGTTCATACTTAGATTTGTAATTTCAAAGTCTTCTTCGCTTAAACATTCAATGTAATGAATGAATCAGTTGAAAATTCCAAATATTAGCTCATCTAATTTCTTTTCGCCAACTTCTTTTGGTATTAACAGACAGAATTTTCTACAATTGTTAATACTACCTTAATCATCGTAGGACTTATCAATTATTTGTTTTAAATTGCAATCACTTACACGTAAAATTACAATATTTATTTCAATGAGTAGTGTGATATCTACTTTAATTTCATTAAATTACAAGCATATGAAATCATTAGAAAATCGTTCGTTTCACTGATACGAGTGTTGCCAAGAACTTTTCTTGAAACGTGAAATGCATCATTATCAGAGATAAAAGGAATCCACCCAAAAAATGCAGAGGTACAAAAACTAGTAAAAGCACTGAGATAATATTAAAAGGCATAAATCTCTAATCCAATAAACTACAAGTTATACAAAGTAGGAACTATAAATCACAATGCAGTAATCCACTAAGAAATTTTGCATAGAATAAAGATAGGATATTCAAGAAACCGCAAGAAAAATTTTGGCAACTGTGATTTTCAAAAGCATACATATGATCCAATTTGATTGTTTATTCATCCAAATAATTTGAAACGGATTGGAAATTTATTCAAATGTAGATCATATACTAAGGTAATTTGTTTCTTTGGCTTTTGGCATCCAGTTAAACACTGCTGTTGACCTCCACCTAAGAACAAGAATGAAAAATAAATAATTAAATGTTTTCCTTCATTTGTTAAGGAAATTTTAAAAATGTGAGTACGTTAATTTCTGATACAAAAGTATAGTAGGAATATAAAAGAATTATATCAATACATTTATTACTTTTTAAC